>JAFIRS010003087.1:0-156806 GCA_018342105.1 Gonioctena quinquepunctata | reverse complement strand
AAACTCCAATATATCTTGTTTCGTTTTCTTCCTCCTCTAAACACTCTTTCGATCCACCCTGTATATTTGGTAACGTTTTAAAATTTTATTCAAGTCGTATTTGACCTTGGTAGGATTTGCGTTCATATTCAAGTTATCCCACACCGCTTCCATGTCGCCGACAGTGCCTTAGCCAGCTTAGATACAAATACAAATAGTAATCGTTCCAACACTGAATGAAGTTATCCCACGGTTCGAGCGTGCAGCTGCATACTCTCTTATCTTGTTAATGTAAACAAACTCTTTCAAAGGATGCCGCCGATATCTTATCTCAGTTAATGTAAACAAAGGATGCCGCCGATATCCGGTCGCTTAAATAAACAACTAGAGGAAAGTGCTGACGTAGATAATATTCCTGCAAAGACTTGTCGGTTGAGTCATGGCCGCTTTCATCACTGCTGACTCCTCCCACTTTCCAAAATGGCCGCCGCCATTCACTGATCACGTGTCATTCAGTCTTCCGTCCGACCAATACCGTTGACGAAGGCAGGACACACCCACGGCCATTCAGTCTTCCGACCGACTAATGCCGTTGACGAATATTGGTTGACACCCCCATTTCAATATGGCTGCTATTGGATAGCGGCCGGCGGCTATCACCACTCCCACGACCTATCACAGCTCTCTCCACCCCCACTCTCGATCACACACTCCCATACACAACATGGCTCCCACCATTCCGACCAATCGCCCCCCCCCCCCCCACCTTTCCGAAAACCACCCCCTCACCCACTCGCCAAAACCCACCCCGAAATAGGGGGTGAGTTAGAATCGGCATAGCATTACTACTAATACCATTATTCCATTTCCCTCCAGATCGCTATTACTATATTTTATCTTCGATGGATATCCCCGAAGGATATCTTTAGAATATCTCTCAAGGAATCTTTCAGATAGCTTTTGAATATCCCTGAAGGATGAAGTATATCTTATGGATATCTTTGAAATATATCTTAAGGACATCTCTGGAGGATATCTTATGGATATCCTTGAAGGATATTATATGGATGTACAGGTTGTTCCACTTTGGACATCCATCGGATGTCCATAAGATATCTTTTGGATATAATTGGATGTCCATAGTACATCCATAAAATTGATGGAGGATGTCCAATGGATAGCCATTGGATGTCCATTTGTTATCTGGGTCGTACAATATCTTTTTTATGCTAGACTATTTTAGAATATTTCTAAGTTATTTTATTATTTTATTTTACTTCATCCCAATCTTATAATTGATCAGTTAGGATTGGTTTATTTTTTATGCATCCATACCAATCTCAATTTGTACTCATTTGCTTACTGAGTACCCATCCAAGGATAAGTATTTACAAAAATATCATCTCTGCAACAAAATACTTCCCATCCGTAACTTCGGATTTGCTGTTTGTATACAATCGTCTAGATTCATTTATAATCGTGTAATATTGCTTTTCAAAAAATAAACTTTATTATTATAGACGGACAGCAACTTGCAAAAAAATAGCTAGAAGAGTTCAAGGAGTTCAAAAAGGGAATTAATCAATCCCTAAAAATAAATGTCCCTATTTTTTTTAACAAATCCACCTCCCTTAGCTTCAACTAAACTGATGTAACACGATGGACTAATAATACGGTTACTTATTGTATGATTCAGTAGGTCGACAAGACGATTTATTGCACGTTCTGTGAGGCCTGCACTGCACCATATGTCATAAAGTCAAAACGTTAATCATTGATGAGACGAAATGTATATCTTATTGGCCATCCTTCTTTAGTGTAAGTAATTTATCCGTAACGTTAGTCGTAGCTTATACAGGGGCGTGCGTATCTGGGCGTGCCTTAAGTATATATCAAACAAGTGTGAAGGGCTTTGACGTATATTTCAGGTCTCACCAATGATTTATTGCCTACTTCGCCATCCGTTAACGTTTGAACTATATCGCAGTATGCTTGATACGTAAACACTGGCATATTGAACGGTGTTGCACTAAATAAGGCCCTACCCACATTCTAAGGCTCCGACCGTTGCTAAGAAACGCCGCAAATAAACAAACAAGTTCATTGACAACGACGAAGCAAGAAGTTTGTCAAATTTGTTTTTTTTTCAATTACGAGTTATAACATTATCCCAATATACGTTTGCATTAAATTTCAACGTGAAATTCTCAAAATTCTTCATCAGTATCACAACAAACGATATCCACCGAAGATGCCAACCAACGAGCAGCAAGCAGCTCGTCCATCACATCGTGACTTTCACGAATTAAGTATCATATCGTCGTGGGTTTCAATGCAAAAAATTAATAAATTAGTTTGGATTGTTAAGGTTTTTTTAAGAGTATATCCGAAAACAGCAAATTCGATGTAGCTTACGAACCAATCAATATTTTGTATTACAGTTGTAACAAACGATTTTCCAGGGTATCCCTCTTTTAGTTTATTTTAATTTATCATCGGTGAGGTATTATCATATAGAATTCATAAGGAAGGGTGTTGTAGCTCATCAATATGATAATTAAGATTCACCGTAATGATTTTTCATGTATAATTCGGGAATGAATACAGGATGAAAAAATATACGTTTGTTTACATATTTTTATACAAATTTTTCCATACACATATAGAGAACAACATTAATGTCCACTCCCTCCATTTAAAGTCATACTGTGAATAAATAAGTTGGTTTTGATTGGTTACAGAAATGATTCGATTGAAGTATGTGCTACCTTCCCGATATGAATACAGAAAGGAAGATGTGGGATCTTCTGCATTTTTAATAAAATGGGACTATGGAATATATGCCCTACAATCGATTACTTTCATTATATTACTTCAACATATCTTTTCCTGTCCTTTTACTTGAGATACATACGATCATGGGTTTCAAAATACTTGTGTGATCTGTGGGAAGAAAATAATAATAGGAAATAAAAATAATGGATTATCCACTAAAGTATGGGAAATAAATATTAATAATAGGTACTTTATTTACATAATCTACACACACATTCTCCAGAATATAATATAAAATCACTGGTAATGTGCCTCACCGGAGAATTGTCCTATACATAATAATATCAAATACATATATACAGTTCCTTCCTTCACCTTTCATAATATATAACATGAAATTTTGATAATTGCATAAAACCATAACCAAGATATATTCCGTTTCCCAGCATCATTGTGATAACTCTCCTGACCAAGTATTTCCTTCAGACTTAGGGAATAGGAATCTACCTCTCCACATCTCACCAAAGGGGGCTGAAAAGATGTGGGTCTCTCACTTGAGGTTGTGAGAAGGTTATCAGTTTCAATCTGCCCCAAGAAGAGTAAACATGACCCCATATAGTCCATATCAAATTTTGCTATATCTTGAAAAATAGAAGGAATGATGATTCCTAATGGTGCACAACCAGATGATGGACTAAGGTCCTTAGGGATATTAACTTTCCACTCATCTCGTCCACATACTCCTTGCAGACGCATATCGTGAATCATGCTTTGATCTAATACTGTTAAGGTTGCTCTTTCGATATGGAAATCAATATTACTCACGCCTTTCAATTTCTCGTTAGTTCCATCTAGCAATGAATATCCAGATGCAGAAAGAGTAAATTTTGGTAGTTTACAAAGAGCGTCTGAGTAAAACCTGTGCTCTCCAACCCATTTCGAATCTTCAGATTGAAATGAAAATTGTCTGGTGAGATATACACCCATTGGCCTTACTTCGCATCGAGCGGAGGTCCATTCCCCCCAGATATAGGGAGGGAGGTTTGGTTTCTTAATCAGATGTGGTGGATTTTTGCCATTGGTGAAGATATTGGATGGAATAGGGTTCGCATTCTTGATGATATATGAATGTCTATTAACAGATACAATTTCATCTGACACTTGCTTCGCCAAGGGACTTTGGAAACTAGTAGGATTGTAATATTCTCTCAATCTGGCATTAGAATGAATGTCACCAAGTAGTAGTTCCATTGTCATGAACTTCAGTCTTCTTCTTTTATCTTCTATAACTGGTCGCAGTTGTATCTTCAACAAACGGAGTTCATTGAATGCCCATTTCAGGGATCCCAAACAGGACATGTCGCTAAAGTAGTCCTCGTATTTTCTGCTATTTGTAGGATGTGTATTGACATGATCGTAGGGGGAGGACCACAGATTGAATGTTTTCTTTTTCTCATCAAAACGGCTGTCGTAAACTGAGTGTTCTTCGTAACGTCGCCATGACTTCCAGAATTTTCCTAAAAGAAAAGAATTGGTTATTGGAGAGATGAACCCAAATTAGAAGTGAAGATATTGTGAGTGAATGTGTATGTGTGATTTTTATTGATACCAGATAGACAAAATAACAGTGGTCCATATTATTTGGAATTAATAATAAAAATATGTTTTTTGGTTTATAAATAAAATTTAAAATCTGAAAAGCTACACCTGATGTTCAATTCCCATTGGTCATATGATTTTCTCAATAGAAGCAGAGCAACCAGCAGATTTAGCATTTTTACAAAATTTCTGGAAATACAAAATTTTCAGGAAAATGTGGGCGTACTTGTTCGTAGGTTTTCCCCTACAATATTCAAAAAAATTTGTATAATAATAATATATCAGGCTCCGCCATATGGAAATATTTTGAGTTTTGTTTCGATTTTTGTTTGTATCGTTAGATATACCCATTTTCAGAAAAGTAGTTTTTGCAATTTTCCTAAAAACGCACATTTCAAGAGCTATTGCCAAAAAAGTATTTTACCAAAATATTGTTCACAATATCTTAATCCGATAAACAATGATATTCTACGATCACAGGTTGGATTATACAGTGCTAGTCAAAAGTCCCCTCCCCCCCTCGTATCTTTTGAACGGGTATACTTATGATAATGAAATTTGGAGGGTGGAAATAAACGGATGTAAGCTTCTCAACTGGTCATAACAGGTAACGCAATAGTCATAAATGACGTCACAAGGCCACTGTGACCAATAATTTTAAATGGGACCCTATGGCAAGTGACAGCTCGTTTGAAAGGTATTGAGAATACCTATTCAGTCATACCAATTTTGTTTGGGTTTCGGCTGATTTTGATTGATAAATTGAAGAAATACGAAAATTATAGTTTCGCATTTAATTAATAAAGATTTTAAAGTACGCCTCTGGTTAATTGTCAAAAAGGTTGACGTTTTTGAATTCTCTACTTGTCAAAAGTGTTTATACCTTGAAAATTTACCTAAGCTATTGTTTAACGAGACGTTTAAGTGTTTACATAGGCAAAATGGTACGTACTGTAGCCGACAAAGTAGCAGCTATCTTAATAATTGGTGAATGTAGAAACAATTTCCATGCAGCGGAACGACTGTTTAATGAGAGGTACCCCGATCGCCCTATATCGAGGGTTTATTTGAGGGAGCTTCTTCGGAAGTTTGAAGCATCAGGTAGTGTTCAAGATGCCAAACGATCTGGTCGACCAACAATTAGTGATGACAAAAAAATTGACATAATTGGAGAAATGGTAGTAAACCCTACTTCTTCCACAGCCCAAGTTGCGTCTATCTGTGAAGTCAGTCAAAGGACAGTACATAGGGTGTTGGCTAAAAACAAATTTCATCCATACAAATTAAAAATGGTACACCAACTTTCAGATGATAACCCCGACCGAAGACTAGAATTCTGTGAAACTATGTCCAATAAAATGAACCAACAACCAGGCTACATACAGACAATTTGTTTTAGTGACGAAAGTACTTTCTTTCTCAATGGAAATGTTAACACTCCAAATGTGAGGTATTGGAGTGACACAAATCCTCACATCTTTCGTGAAAAACATACTCAATTTCCAGAAAAAGTAAATGTTTGGGCAGGTATTTTGGGAAACCACATTGTTATGCCTCTTTTTCTCAATGCTAACTTAACCGGTGAATTGTATCTGGAGATGTTACAAAATGATATTGAGGCGTTAATTCTTGAAATTCTAGAAGATAATCCAGATGAATTCGACAACTTGGAAATAACGTTTCAACAAGATGGTGCTCCTGCACACTATTACGGTGCAGTAAGACGTTACCTAGATGAAGAATATCGTGGTAGATGGATTGGACGACGAGGTTCGATCGAATGGCCAGCTCGGTCACCGAACCTTACACCATTAGATTTTTTTCTATGGGGGTACTTGAAATCTAAGGTTTACGCTACAGCACCTGACAGTATTGCCATTCTGAAACAACGAATTGTTGAAGAATGTAGGGCAATTTCCGCTGACACACTGGGACGAGTACGACAAGAGTTTAGCAATAGGATGCATTACTGCCAGAAAGTAGATGGAGCACATTTTGAACACTTATTATAAGAACTGGTTCTTAAATCTTTATTAATTAAATGCGAAACTATAATTTTCGTATTTCTTCAATTTATCAATCAAAATCAGCCGGAACCCAAACAAAATTGGTATGACTGAATAGGTATTTTCAATACCTTTCAAACGAGCTGTCACTTGCCATAGGGTCCCATTTAAAATTATTGGTCACAGTGGCCTTGTGACGTCATTTATGACTATTGCGTCACCTGTTATGACCAGTTGAGAAGCCTACATCCGTTTATTTCCACCCTCCAAATTTCATTATTATAAGTATACCCGTTCAAAAGATACGAGGGGGGAGGGGACTTTTGACTAGCACTGTATAAAGTGTGTCAATTTGAAATTTTCCAATGGGAATATTTTGAAAATGAAAAATATATCAAGAAATTCCAAAACCCGTTTTAGGGAAAAGTCGGGGGAACTAAAATAGCATATGAGCGAACCTCGATACTCTCACTCCCACTACAAACATTTAAATAACAATTCCCCATGCGTGATACGTCTTTGGAGAGCTCTTTAAAAATGCATTTCAATGGTACCCAATTTTGGGGGTGTTATTGTCAAAAATACTCAAAAAAATCAGTTTATAGGTTTAGCCGTTCCATCTAATACTATGTCTTATTAGGTAAGTTCAGAGTTACACACCTGGTCAGTCTAGTGGCCACGTTTATACCGTATGTGAATTTGGTAACCTTACCAAGTGTATGTGACCAAATTCAAACCAAATGTTTCAGTAATCGTTTATTTACATCGTGTTTTGTCAAATGAATAATTAACCAACTTGGTTCTGGTTTGGTATTTATTTAGTCATGTAACCAAGAGAAAGGTTTGAAACTCTGCTATCTAATTCGAAATTGTGTCATCTGTCAATGACAATGTCTGGATGTCAGTGAGCTCAGGCTCAGTCATCTTGAATTCCATTTGTTCAGCAGTTTTTGTAAAGCCCCTACCCAACATGTGTTCTTCAAGGCTCTTGTAAATGTCTAGGTATTTAAATGTTTTGCCATCCAAAATTGATATAATTTTCTGGTCCAAAAATATTTGGAGAAACACACTGGTTTCTTCATCTGTTCAATTAATACCTTTGACCTTTTTTCCTAGGAGGTTCTGAACTGCGGCAACTCATTTTATATAAAAAATACTATCAAAATATATAAAACAATTTCAGAGGTAATGATGTTCGTTCGTTCATCAATTATGGTCTATCCAATTACTGGATAATATACCAGTCCCAGAAATCCACATCACCTAGGAACGTATTCTGTTGGCTTCGATTTCCCTTCGGGGGGCACCGGGATAGTCTCACTCGAAGTGATACCTCAAATGCCCATTACTTTCACAACATATGATTTTTAAACTTTCCAATGCACGTGGAACGGCTGTACAAAAACTGACATTTACTTGACTTCCGGTCCGCGCGGTCAGACAACCGCCTCCCACGACCCCAGGAAGTTGAATCCGAGGTAATGATGCGGAAACTAAGGTAAGGAATCACAAAACATATTTTTCACTAACTCTCTCTCGCTCTCTTTTTTATGGCTATCGTTTCCATTCGGTTCAATCAGCCAGTGCGATAACCACAACAGAACGGTTAGCAATCTTTCAAACCAAAATTTACAGTCACGGTGGGTAAAACTTATCATACTGTTTACACCATCTTAGTCAACTTTTGGTACCAAACCAAGCAAGTTACTTGCCCAAGTGCACAGTTTATACCACACTGACTAACATAATTTGGTTGGAATATAATCATTAGTCTGCATACCAAGGCACGGTATAAACGTGGCCAGTGTCAAGATCCATTTGGTATGCGTCTTGTACAATGGCCATTGAAAAAAAATATTCTAAACAACAAACAATTATCGAATCATGTTTCCTGCAGTACTGAGCAAATCTGAAAATGAGGTATTCCCTAGAGTATTCCAAAAACGATTTTTTCCGATCCACAGTAAATGCTCAAAATAATTTCCGCTTCATTTGGGGCTGGTTCAGTTTTATAAAATACAAATTTCAGATGACCCCATAGCAAAAACCGAAGCAGTCAAATCTGGAGATCTTGAAGGCCACTCGATAGCTCCTCTCCTTCCAATCCAATGGTTGTTATGATAGTCCATTTCCCAGCTGGTCCACAATTTTCATATCAATAAATAAGGGACCTATAACTTCATCTCCATAAATTCCTGCCAACACATTTACTTCTTTTGGGTGCTGAATGTGTCCTCTCCTAAAAAGGTGCGGATTTTCATAACTTCAATAACGACAGTTTTGCTTATTGACCTCCCCATTCAGAAAAAAATACATTCATCACTAAAACAAATGTATTTATGGTTCCAGGCATAGCATCAGATAGGTTAGTCATGAGTACCCAAAGTGATGTATTTCTATCAGAGTCATCATCATCCAGTTTTTGCAAAATTTTCATTTTATACGGAAAAAACCTGATGCTCCAGATTTTTGGGCACCGACTCATGGAAAATTCCTGATTGCCTTACAGCCTTCCGCAACGAGAATGATTTATTCCAAATTGTCACAGTAGCAGCTTCATCAAGTGCTCGTGGTGTAACCCTTTTTTTCTTTGTCTCCTCGATTTTGTAATCAACTTACGTATGTATTCGTGGCTAACATTTTTAAGTGGATGACGTCCGTTAAAATGGTTACAGTTCTACAGAAACAATTATCCTGTTTCGCATACAGGTAAATCATTTCAATTCTTTCATCCATAGAATAAAACAGTGTCGCAAAACTAACAGACAAATCCAATAACTCTTCACCACGGTTTCGTATTAGCAGAAATAAATTTTGAAACAGCAATAAACAGTTTACCAACCTGATAATTCGAAGTATATATATAAATCCTTTATTTAGTTCATTTTACTAATTTACATTGTCAAGTCATTGCAATGATTACAATGAGAACGATATATAGCATGCTTTCAGATTAAAATAGACTAAGTTCAAAAAATAAAAATGTATATACAACACATATACACATACATATACACAAATACTACACCTATTTGCACACCATACATCTATACGCTCCTACAAATTCTAAAAAATATTTAATAAATACACAAAATACTTTAAACATACTAAAACATTTGTATATCTGTCGTTACTGAATATTAAATCGAAACAAACAAAATGAGGAAGTGGCTACTAGGTTTTTATTGATTAAGAAAATATGATCTTAACTTTGTCTTGAAGGATGTTAAAAATGTTAAACGTTTGATCTCTTCTGGCATATTATTATAGCTATCAAGTCTCTTGAAAAAAACAGAATTTTGGGTATGTGTTAATGTGACTTGTTGAATATGGAAGTCAGTTCTGAATCTTGTATTGTATCCGTGGATTTGGTCATTGTACATAACTTTTTCTTGTAAATATGTTGGGGAAATTTTGTTTCTTATTTTGAAAATAAGGATTAATGTTTGGTAGAGGAGAAATAAATCAATTGGTAACCATTCTAGTTGCTTTAACATATCTCTTATTGGTGTTAGTCTTTTGCAATTTAGAATTATGCGCATGGCCCTATTTTGGAGTTTCTGTAAACGAGCTAAATCATTTTGTTTCAGTAGATACAGAATTGTAGAACAATATGTAAAATGAGGAAGCACTAATGAATTGTACAGTAAAATTTTTTGTCCACCTTGACAAATATGGGGCACAACGAGATAAATAATGTATTTTAAATGCTATCGTCTTTATAATGAAGTTGGCATGTTCTTTAAAATGTAACCCCTATCCACATGAACCCCAAGATATTTAAATTGGTTGGACCGTTCCACCTTATCAGGACCTAACATTATCTCAAAATGTTTGTTACAGAAGTTCTGAATTTTTTTCTTTACTTATTACCATGTACTTGGTCTTCTCAACATTGATCTTCAAATAATTTGACAACACCAACTGTAAATCGATTTTAAAGTTTTGTTGATGGTTTCCGTGAGTTTGGTGTGATCATTACATGAGAAATAAATCAGTGTATCATCTGCAAATAAATGAACTGAGCTCTCTCCTACTATCTCCGGCAAATCATTAACATACAACAGAAACAACAGGGGCCCAGAACACTTCCCTGTGGTACTCTTGATTACATTCTATTTCATCTGATACTTTATTATTTATCCTAAGCTTTTGTTTTCTGTTCTCCAGAAAGCTTTCCAACCATTTCAAGACTATTCCATCTATTCCTACTGCTACTAATTTTTCTAACAATCTATTTCTGTGTATTGTTTCGAAAGCTCTCTGAAGATCCAGAAATACTGCAACAGTAGTCTCATTTTTTCTAGGCATATTTTCCAATCATCTAGTACACACTGAACTGCTGTTTCACAACTATGTTTATTTCTAAACCCTGATTGGTATTTACTTAACAGTTTATTATTTTCAATATAATCTACTAATTGGTTATAGACTGCTTTTTCAATTATTTTTCAATTGCGCTCAACATGTTTACTGGTCTTAGATCCGAGGCTTTATTAGAGTTTGTTTTTTCGAACAGGAATGATTGTAGAAATCTTCAGATCATCTGGTACCTCCTGTTAGTAATGAAGTATTAATGAGGTTTAGTAATGGTTCTGCAAGGTTAGTGAAACAATTTTTAAAAAAGGCAACATTCAATTCATCTGGGCTCCCCTTATTTTTCAACAAAACGAAAAAACAATATCTCTTAATTCTCTAAAATCTAATAGTGAGAAGTTTTCTATAGTATCATAAGTGACCCCCAGATTTGAATTAGGTGCAATTGGAAAGTCAATTTCTGCTAGCTCGATATTATCTGTTATACTTTTGATACTTTCCACAAAGAAGTTATTCAACCTATTGGACATACCATTTCCATTACTAATAATTTCATTATCACTAATTTCTATTTCACTTATTATCTGGTTTTCATTTTATTCGGACAAATATTTTCATTACCCTCCACAGTTCAACGAGTTTGTTTTATTTTCCTCAACTTTTCTTTCGTAATATTCTCGCTTTTTTCATTCTCATAGTTTTACTGCTATGTTTCTTTTTTGTTTGTAAATTTCTTTGAGATTTTCTGTTCCTTCTGTTTCCACTCTTTATAACAATCATCCCTGTTTTTGTTGCTTCCCTCACTTCTTCATCATACCATTCTCTATAATGTGGATAAATTTTACTGTTTTTTAGGCGCTATTCCATCATAAACCTCATACACTTTATTGTAGAAGTCTCTATATTTTTATTTCATGCCAATTATTGTGATAGTTCCAATTTATTTTGATAGTTTCTCATTAATTTTAGTGAAATCTATATTACGGCCTCTACTTTCTACTGTTAGAGATTTATTTCCCTTAGAACATTGAGCACAATACAAAATAATATTATTGTGACTTGATATTTTTGGTGTCTCCATAACTACTGCATCAATAAGAAATTGTTCATTTGTTATTACCAAATCTATCAAACTTCCCCCATTATCAGTTGGATGAGTTATATCCTTAACAATATTTTTACATCCCATGTCAGTTATCATGTTTCTTAATCTATCATTTTCAGGAGCACTCTTCTGCCAATCTATATTAAAATCCCCAGTAACCACCACCATCATTTTTTGGTCACATAAATTTTCTTCGCACCAATTTTCGAAGAAATTTAAAAATTCTGTACAATTATTACCGCTAGGAGATCTATCAAAGTATCTAATAGTATTCGTCTTTTTTTTCCTTTTTTGTTCAATGAACGTTCTAGTTTTGTGAGTTTTCCATTAATTGTCATTTCTTCAGTTTTGTGGGTTAACGACACTGGTTTCATTCCCCAGTGGAAAAAGGATTCACTGTATGAGAACAGGATAATTGTTTTAGAATTCATCCGTCCAAGTTCGTTAAATGGGATTTTTTGTGTTTTTTTACAATAACATTCCCGCACTTCCAAGATTTGATACAACTGAGAATAATTTTTGAAGAGCTTTCCAATGATGTAACACACATGGGGGGTCGCCATTTGAACTTTTGAGGTACCTTACATGCTATTTTGGTTTCCCCGATATTGCTTCGAAACGGGTTTCTTAATATCTTGTGGGAATTGCCTGAATTTTCATGTTGTTTACAGAAAGTTTTCCTGATTAAAAGTTACCACTAACCAATAGTTTTGGGGTATTTGCGACCCCTTCCGATGACAAATTTTTTTATATTATTTCTTAGGTTTATTGTTTTTAGGTTGTTTTTGGGTCGAATTTAGTTGGAAAAAGGGAGTTTAGCTTTTCAACTAACTATACAAAAACAAACAGCTCAGTATTAATCGTCCCGATATGTTGTACTTATTTTTCCTCACATAACTCATCGAATTTTACTCAGAAAATAATATTATTTTTCGTCCCAATGGAAGGTGACCAAAAAATAAAAATGCTGAGGATATCAAAGAAGTGCGTGCTATAGGGCAAATTCTGCCTTATATGAATAACATGTCTATTATATTTCCAATTCGGTCTGGCTCCAAAAAGGGACTCAATTCTTCAATTGTGTTAGATCTTATCGGATCATTGGATAATATAAAACACGAGATGGGGCAATTCATCTTTATCGAAATTATTTGTTCAACAGAGAACAGAAGAAGTAGCAGGACCTTTTATTAAAAAGACGGTTTGATCAAATGTTTCAGACTTTGTTCATTCAAGTACACATACCTTCGAAAACATAAATTGCTTCAAACTTTTTTCTGGCGTACATTGATCTTTAAAAAAGTTGAGTACTAGGGTTCGATGATGCTCAAATGAATGGTTTTTTTAGAAACATGATATTTATAACTCGGTCTTGGGGTAGGTTAAAATTCAAGAATAATTAGTGATGTTTTGTTCAAATGGATTCAAAATGAATGCTAGTCATACCGTTTTCATGGATATGTTTTTATATGTCATAGTCTTGTCAAACATTTTCTACTGTTAATATTTATTTTTATATTTTCACGAATAAACACGTTTTGAATTCACATTAAATAACATTAATTGGTACAAGTTGTTTGCTCAACAGAGTTCTGCCCGACGCTCTGCTCAACATGTTTCCTTTCTTCACTATCGCCTTCTTGGCTGTCATTCTGTCACGGACGCCACATTTTCACTCTTTATACTGTCAAAGCTGAAAGAAAACCTATACTCTCGTTTGTTTCATTAGAAATCCAGTCAAATGCTCATTACTATATGGGATACGTCACTCTCTATTTGCCATTTGAATACAAAAAATAAATACTTCTTAAAATTTTATTGATTGATTGATTTGAACTGAACTTTTTAATTTACAAATATTTTCAACGTTTTTCATAATCATAACCCAATAAGGTATGGAAGTCATTAACATTTACTAAAATCATAATTCCAATTTCAACTATAAATATTATTGAAAGGTAAATCAGAGTCAGTATAATCCTGGTGTAGAAATATCCGTTAGTGAGAATTCTCGGAAGGTTTTGTCTCAAATAATTTATCCACTATAATAATCAGTGTCGCAAACTATCGACTTCTCCTTCCTAGCTCTGGCGTGCCCCAAAGATATATTCGAGGCCCATTACTATTTTTCATATAATCATGTCAATTGGGGAAGTTAACAATATTTTCGAGCCGATAATAAAGTAGACGAGGCGAGCAATCATATAAAGAAAAACTAATAATAATGATAATCTCTAATAATCTAGCCATTGTTGAGGGAGCAAGAAATATGGCCATCATTATTGATAGTGATCTTCGATTTGAGCCTAATATCAAGAGACAGGTATTTCCCTCTCAGAGTCTTGTTTTATCCATTTTATCCACCCTAAATTCTGCTGATACGCTCTATGGCCCGAGTAACATTTGATCCAATTAACAGAGACTTCAAAATTCCGGTCTGCGTCTCAACTTTATAATTTACATCAGATAGAGAATTCCCCATTCGAAATGAAGGGCCTGCATTGGCTCAGTAAAGTAAACTTTTAAAGTAATCTCATTTCTGTCACAAAATAATATCGTCGAAAACACCATACCTGTATAGAATCACTTTCCGTGCGGATATGCATAGTTTTAAGGCACGTTTCAAGAATCTATCAACTCAGCCTACACATAATAATGAATATTCGGAGACATCATTCACATACCAAATCTACTAAGTTTATTTATAACCTACTGTCGAATTGTCATTGAAAATTGAATAAAAATGGATGCTGAAAGTGTTTTTTGAGGCTTAGTGCTCTCTATACTCTGTATCTATATTTTTAAATTACATGTCCTCACAGTCTGACATACGATTCAACGCCCAGACTAAACCGCTGGGCTTGAAGAGCTGAAATAGGGGTTGAAAGTTTGAATGGAAGTACCGTTAGTTTTTGAGAGTTTGGGTTATACAAATTAGTATCTGAGGTCTTTGTTGCAAATAAAAAAATACGTGTTTTGGAGTTTTTAGGTATTCAACCTCTAAAGGAGTTAAATAGAGGGTGAACATGTTCAAGGGATTTTTAATTTAGGCTTATGAAAATTGGTTTTTTACTCTCTGTTGCAAATAAATGAATTGTGTTTAACCTCACTTGAAAATTCCGGCCCTAGAGGTGAGAAAAGGGGTTAGTGAATTTGGAATAGGCATCACAATGCATTACCTTCGCTGTCAAATCAATTATGCCACCCAAACGAGACAATGGTATAACGGGATAACGTGATAACGGGACAACGGGATAATGGGAAACGGGATAACGAGAAACGGGATAACGGGAAGCGGTATAACGGGAAGCGGGCAAAGCCACAGGCATAACAACACGAAGAAAACCATAGGAAAAATACAAATTCTACGCAGACGAAGTCGCATGTCCCAGCTAATTCATTTAATTATATATATATATATATATATATATATATATATATATATATAATTAAATAAATTAGCTGAGACATATATATATATATATATATATATATATATATATATATATATATAACGGTTATACTTATAATAATGAAATTCGGAGGGTGGAAATAAACGGATGTAGGCTTCCTAACTAGTCATAACAGGTGACGTAATAGTCATAGATGACGTTACAGGGCCACTGTGACCAATGATTCTAAGTGGGAACTTATGGCGAGTGACATCTCGTCTGAAAGGTATTTGAAATTCATTCAGTCATACTATTTCTGTTTGGGCTTAGGCTGAATTTGTCGTATAAATTATATAAGTACTGAAATTATTAGTTCTGCATTTAATCAATGAAAATTGTGAAGTAAAGCCCCTTGTTGATTGTCAATAAAGGTGACGTTTTTTAATTTTGTAGTTGTTTTTACTTTGATAAGTTTCTGCAAAACCGTTTATACCCTGAATATTTAGTTCAATTATTGTTTAACGAGACATTCAAGTGTTTGAGGGGCCTACAGACTAACCAATTCATCTGACCCGATATCGAGGGGCCGACGTCGGGACTGATTGGATCGACTGTACACACTTTCCGATTTTAATCTTTCCGATCAAGTGCTGAAAGTTATTAGTTGTACGTGACCCGGCAAAGATGGCTCCTGCTCTGTCGAAAAAGAAAAGGATTGGGATTGCTCTAACAGCGATTGGGTCCCAAAGGCACTTATGTTGTTTCCATTATTCAATTCATTCAATAATTGGACTATTATCACTTAATGAGTTCGAACACGTTTCTTGAATGTCACTAATTTCCATGTCGTTAGTTCAATAACACAAACAGTTGCACGAAAAACGAGAAAAAATAAGTTAACCCTTTCAGTGCGCCTGGCATACATGCGCGACGCAGCAATTCCTCGCGCGGTGCGACTGGCACTCATGTATGCCGCGGGTCTACGTGTAAACAAATGGCCAGATGTCGCTAGCAGCCTTACAGAGAGGTGTGTTATCGTTGGTAGCGTGTTGTGAAGACCAGATAAGACATAAAATTTTGTGCCGTTCTGAATTTTGATTTTGTTTGTCGGTACAGCATGGAGTATAGTGGGGCAAGTCCACTGAACTCCTTTTTTTTATATATTAAGTATTGTGGGCGAAAAATTTTCCTTTTATGACTATAGAATTGCAATAGTGGAGGGATTGCTGAACATAACGAAAACAAAAACCTCCAGAGTCAGAGAGGTAGAACTCAATATTTCAAAATTGATGTCCAAAAATGAGCAAGGACGGACAAATAGAAAAAGATGTCGGGTTTGTTCTCAGGGTAATAAACGTCAGATGACCCTGAATCACTGCACTAGATGTCCTGGAGAGCCCGGACATTGTGTTGAGTGTTTTCCAGTTTTTCATGCCGCATGAAAAATACACAAATTTTATGAATATTTTTTCGTTAAAGTTGTTCTCGTTTGTTTCGCTTAGAATTGTATTATTTTTTGTTATGTTTGTTTATAGTTCCGTTTATTTAAAATTTCTGATTTTATTTTCTGTTTTATCGAAAATAAATATTTATGTTTTGATTATTTTATTATTTTTTAAACAAAAAAACAAACAAATGTTTACGACACACATGCGTGCCAGGGCGCACTGGGCAACAAATTGTGTGCTGGGTGCTGCTGGCACGCATGTATGTCGAGGAAACAAAACCCCTGAATCGTGTTACTATTAGTTAAACACTAGCAAATACTGAAATATTAAAAATAAAAAAACAATTTTTATTGGACAAACAAGTGCAGCTCCGGACGAGTTACTCACTATGTCGCTCCGCAGCGAAAGGGTTAAGTGAAATGAACAGGGAAAGGCCCGATCGTGCTACACACGTGCCAAGCAAAAGGGAGAAAAGGTGGGGGATCAGGCCGATCTACTTGGTCAGGAGGTCCGGGCCACCCGACAACCCGATATCTGGAACGTAATTATTTAGTCGGCCGACGAGCCTACACACGTCACGATTTCGAGTCACGACGTCGGCTCCCCGATATAAAATTGTACGTACTGTAGCCGACAAAGTAGCAGCGTCTCAATAATTGCTGAATATAGAAACAATTTTCATGCAGCGGAACGTCTTTTTGATGAAAAGTACCTCGATCGCCCTATTATCGGAGATCAATTTGAGGGAGTTCGAAGCAACATGTTGTGTTCAAGAGGCCAAACGATCTGATCGACCAACAATTAGTGATGACAAAAACATTGACATAATTACAGCCCAAGTTGCGTCTATCTGTGAAGTCAGTCAAAGTACAGTATATAGGGTTTTGACTAAAAACAAATTTCATTCATACAAATTAAAAATGGTGCACCAACTTTCAGATGATGACCCCGACCGAAGACTAGCATCCTGTGAAAATATGTCCAATCGAATTAACTAACAACCAGACTAGATAAGAAACATTTGTTCCAGTGACGAAAGTTCTCTCTTCCTCAATGGAAATGTTAACACACAAAATGTGAGCTATTGGAAAAACATTCCAATTTCCAGAAAAAGTTCATGTTTGGACAGATATTTTGTGGACAGGTTCCATTCAAAATTATTGGTTATAGTGGCCCTGTAACGTCATCTATGACCATTGCGTCACCTGTTACGACTAGTTGAGAAGCCTACATCCGTTTATTTCTCCCCTCCAAATTTCATTATCAAGATATAACCGTTCAAAAGATACGAGTGGGGGAAGCGGACTTTTGACTAGCACTGTATATATATATATATATATATATATATATATATATATATATATATATATATATATATATATTATTCATAGGATATGAAAATATGAATACAATATTACCTGGACATTCTGAAGAGACGATGTTGTTGAGATCTGCTGCAGCATCGTTGTCATGTGGAATTATAGTTATATTGCTGACTCTGATTAAACCAGTGGCTGCGCCGGGCTGAATCAAAGAACTTCTGAGTTGAATTCGTCCATGGGATGTAATGCTTAGCCGGGGAGATGAACAAGAATCGTCCCAGTAGTGGTGCTGAATCAAAAGAAACTTTCCGTCATTTTCAAAGCCATATGCGCGTAGAATGTATTCTGGTCCTGGACGTACTTCACATCTGAAAATATGATTATGCTTATTTTACATATTTATGATCATACCAAAATCAAATGTGTTTTTCATGTGTATTGTTCTTATGATAATTATAAACAGAACATGGCTTTTTCCTAAAATTGACTGAACAAACATTTAATCAATCTGAAAGTAGTGAAAATTTTTAAATCATTGGTCAATTCAAATATAATTGGAAGAAATCGTTTTTATGAAATAACTTGAGCAAATACTAATTGTAGAATGAATCAGCAAACCACTGTTCTCGCAAAAAATTTCGAATGATAATTTAGTGAAATGTTCATCTATCTAAAGGTTCGCTCATTTGGGAAACAATTATTATGGATAGAAAGTATAATTCACTCTAAGCGACGGGGATCTGTACGCCAAAGAGACTCACATCAAATACTCATAGATTAATAATTGCATTTGCTGAGTGAACGTACTGTTGAATTTTATTGAGGAATAAAATAAGCTACACATAGAACATGAGCTTCGTAGTAGAAATTCTGATTTCAAACATGCGAGTGAAGTTAAAATCTATCATCATGTCTATCTTCTTGATTTCATATATAAATAAGTTTTTACTTTTCGTATACATGAATAACTTGAACATCATATGAACTTTTAGTAAGTAGACCACAAACCAGGATATTTCTTCTTAATAAAATCCACATTCTAAAACGATCCCTGACCCCGCAGGTTGAATGTTTCACATATTGAAAGGCTACTACATACTACAGACAGATATGGATATACAGACAAACGCATTTGGTATTCGATTTCAAACATTTTGGAGAAAACAGTAGAAACATTTCAATTTCCATGGAATTTCTTTTTTTATCATGGAAAAAAATCTTGGAAAACGTCCTTGTACTAACCTGTTTTTCAACCTTTTTCATAGTACGACCCAATTAAAATAAAGTGATTTCTGCGGCCCCCTTGCGGCGAGATCAATTCTTACTGTCGGTGTCGGGTGCTGTATTCATTGAAAATTGATTAGTTCTGGAAAAGATTTTCGCCACCGTCGACTTCAAGTTTCAGTGAGAGTGTTTTAACGATTCAAAAGAAAAATCGCCTTCATCACGAAAATTACTTGAAATTTGGTTACGTTAATACTAAACCTCCCAATGAGAAAAATAACAAAAAACCAAACTATGATTTTATAGAAATAAAAAATTGAAGGGCATCCACCAACAAAAAGCTGCTGTGGTGCAGATCTCAAACGCAAATGAAAAAACGTTGCTAGCAAGCTAGCTTCGTGTGGTTCAAACAGAAAAACTTTTACTATCGACTTTAGATATGGCAGAGATTATGTTTGGCAAGCAAAAGGTGGAAAAGCTCAAAACTATACCTCTCTCTGACAATACAATCCAACGTAGGATAAGCAATATGGCGAAATCAAGTTATATTCTTACAGTTTGAATAATTCACGGACATTTTAAATTGGTCGCCACTTGTAGTCTTTAGGCGTTTTGAATCAAATGAAAGATTGATGGTCATGTCAGTGCTTATTTGACATTTTCTTGAAAGCTACACATGACTTTCGTAGTGATGAGATGGAATGCAGTGACGAAGTAAAGTAAAAAATAGGTAATTCTATTAAAGGCAAAGCATTAGTAATACGATTATTTCTAAAAAGTTGTAAAGATATGAGTTCACTGCACCAAAGATGGCTATACCAAACTGAAATCAGATGGTTATAGAGAGGCAAAGTACTGATGAGAGTTCTGGAACTTGCATACGAGATTTTGATGAATTTACAGAACAATTCGGAGAATACCAAATTCATTTGTTTGAAAATATGAACAGGATGTTAATGAAAAAAAATGTCCCATTCATCTATATGAGTCCTCAATTAAGACTGGGATAGAAAATCAAGTAACATTCTGTTTTACTTTTAGAGTTTTCTTTCATTTTAGTTAGGGTCCTTTCGAAATATCTATCAGATGTAGTTGAATATCGAGCGTGGCTTTAGCCGCGGAAGTAGTGGGTTTCTGTTAGATATTCACAAAAAATAACTGATTTTTTATCGTGGATTTTCAAATTCACAGAAGAATCTTTATATTAAATATTCAATTGAGAATGTTTCCCTTTTCAATGTACTAAATTCATTTGTGATCTGGGAATGATTTTGAAACTCGGATTTTTTCCGACCTATTTGAATACCTTGAATAAGAGCATTCAATGCAGGATGAAAATGACATTACAGCTAAAGACATAATCCATGGTTTCACATTGAAGAAGCGAGTACAAAATTTGACAGAAAAGTTGGGAAAAACTCTTCTGATAGAATGTTTATCTTAGAATTCAAGTATGGTCATTCTTCATACCTTTAGTTGGATTGAAAAAAAGAATACCTAGGATCAAGGACAAAAGCTTTCGGCTGATTGACTTAATTTGCACCTTCTACTTATGGGAGTTAACATTTTCGTCTATGGCCCAAAAAAAAATTAATAGGAAAACCACTCAAATTCAGAAAACGACTGATTCATAAGCATGGCGATAACGGATCTGCAATTTGAAAATTGAACCGAAGAAAAACAGGCGCAGTCATTACATTGACAGATCGATTTTTATTGGTGTTAGTTTTATACTTTCGGTGATCGATTTGTATTTTCTTCAATACTCAGAATGGTACTCATTTTTTCAAGTGTATGCGTCCCCCCTGAATGAGCTACGCCAGGACCCACAGGTTGAAAACCACTGGTAACTGATATATTTCATTATACACCCAAGTAACAATTCAAATGCCTTTGGATTTATTCCAGTATCATGGACGTATTGTGGGGATTCGATGATGGCTATTTTCATTTACGTAGGTTATTATTATAAATTCAAGGGCAAATTCTGATGCACTTCTGAGGATTGAAAGATTATACTTCCTAGCATTCAAGTAAATTTGTGCTTATTGGTTTTTTCAGTAACTAACTGGTCTTTGGTTCTTTGGACTCAAAGTTTCAGAGTACTACTCAGGTGCGTAGCAAAAACCACAATAAATCTGTCAGTTATGATTTATTGGGGATTTATGTACTCCTGAGAATTGCCGTACATTTGAAGCATACAATTATTTTCATTCTAATGCCAGTTGCTCTTATAAACAGCAATAATAAATCCGAATTTTTTCCGAAGTTTTATGGAATTATTCGAATGAATGAATAATATTCTCAACTACTGTCATGAAACAGATTCGTTATATCAAAAAATCAGCATGCTACCTTCTGAATCGCGGATTATATCAATTATATCCTCTAATTATCAAATAAAAGTCTGCTCTGGTGGATTTGGATGGTTTTTGTCTCTGATTGAACTCCAGGTGAATCAGTTAAAGATTGGAGTGTACATTCATTCATAAATATTGTTCATATAACTATTGTTCAACCTGAGATGAAAAACGCACAATTATAATGATATATATATATATAAAATTAATATATATATATATATATATATATATATATATATATATATATATATATATATATATATATATATATATATATATATATATATATATTTGCAGTCTCTCAAATGAAGTATTGTCTTGACACAGCTGGCTTGTTGACCATTTATTATGCCTTAGCATACTCACACATATCTCAAAACATTATCTGTTGGGGTAGAGCTACAAATTTCCCAAAAGTTTTTGTAATTCAAAAGAAAATCGTAAGATTGATTTTTAAAGTTGGATATTTAGATAGCTGTAAACCAATTATGATTCAGAATCAAATCCTAAGCGCTCCCTGTATATATATTTTTAAGTGTCTGATTACGCAAGGAAAAATCTAAAATACCTACCCACTCTCTCAACTACACATGAACACAATACACGCAACAGCAATACTTCAATGGTACCTACACATCGAACACTAGCATATGAGAGATCACCTCATTATAATGCAATAAAACTATATAATAAACTCCCCCTGAAAATCAAGGAAATTCCAGGTCAACTTGAATTCAAAGCCGAGGTAAAAAAACTTCTTGTTAATAAATGTTTTTATAGCATACATGAATAACCAACTATCTGTATAATAGTTTTGAATAGTGCCTTCCTGTTTGTAAATGTTTATCTCCATCTATTGCTATTCCTATATGTTTTTTTAATTAATATGTTTTTTGTATGGTACTTATACCATAATATTCATATTATCTATTTATTTATGACAATCTCTTCATGACGTGTACCTGATGGTTAATGAATTTATATTCTATTCTATGAGAATGATGAGAAAATTAAAAAAATTGACAGATGTAAAGCTGCAGAAAGTAGAATGATTGCCGGAGGAAAATTAATTTAAATAATAAACTAATGAAAGAACTTTCAAACTTCTTATGCCATATAAGATTGGCTTCTTAGAAAACTTGAGAGAGTGTGGGATGGTTTGATCCATACAAGGCATTTCAATGGAAATCTGAAGTAAGAAGTAGAAATAGAGTGAAGTAAAGAGGTTGTGGATGGAAATACTCACAGCCCGTATAACACAAAAAGTAGACTGAGGAAATCCAACCAGAAGAAAGAAAGAATAAGTAACAACCACGGATGCAGAGATTCCTTGATCAATTCAAGAAGATAATCCGCACCAATGACTGCCCTCAAAATGAAAGATATGAAAAGGCAAGTACATAAAGGGGGCGAAGGATGGACAGCATCAGTCGCCTCTTACGACTAAGGCAAATGGTTGATATGCTATTCTTTGCCCGGACACCTCAACCACTTCCGATAGTCGAAATGCTCGACTGTTGCTGCCTGTACGTCCTTCACCCCCTTTTCTGTAGTTCATTTTCCATTTCTAGGGAAGTGGTTCAGGTGCTAATCTTTGCCCGGACACCTCAACCAGAGGCAACTGAGGCTGTCTGTACTTCACTCCTTTCTCTGTACTTCTTCATCTCTTTGGATGGACCAAGAGGTATCTGCATCAATGGTTGTTTCTTCTTCTTTCCTTCTTCTGGTTGGGATTCCTCATTCCTCCTTATTTGGTATAAGGGCTCTGAGTAGAGCCACTGCCTCTTTTCTTCATTCTATTACTACTTCTTACATCAGGCATTCATTGAAATCCCTTGTATACATCAATAAAAACATCTCACACTCTTTTCAATTTTCAAGCCAGCCTTGTACGGTATAAGGAGTTTAAGGAGTTTGAAAGTCTTTTCACCAGTTTATTGAGAATCGACTTTGTCAAGCCAACTTTATATAGCATAAGAAGTCTGAGAGTCTTTTCACCAGTTTATTAATATCTTCCTTTCCAGCCATTCTTCCACTTCCCCGTCATTCACTCCAGCTTTTCATCTGCCAACATCGCATCTGTCAAATTTTTCAAATCTCTTATTAGTCTCCTATTCCACAATATCCGCAAAACAAACACTTGAAATTCTAGTTCTCTTCGAAATGCCTCTCACACTGCTGCTATATTTCCCAAAAATTAATTTCACAAATTTGAATGACGACAATACCCGAAATCATAAATCGTAAATCTGATCACATTGCACACAACTGGAGACTGGAACCAATCTTTCAAATGTGATTCTTTGAAGGAGGCACATATAATATCAGTGTTTTTATCAAAAATGATTTTTCATTCTCATGACACGTACAGTAGTGCAAACATAGTTGCAAGTGTGAAATTCCCACTTCATGCGCAAACAATAAAGTGAGAACGCATTCGGAAGGAAAAGTATAGACTGTATGTTCGGGTCAGTTTGCAAATACAGGTACAATCGGATACACAATTACAAAAACATTTATGTATGTGAAAGAATTACCAGAATGAAATAATGTTGATACAAATTTTTACTATTATATTTTATGTCGCAGGCGGACTAATTCGAATCCGAGGTAGTCACTGTCACTAATGGATCCCACATTTATTATTATGTCGTCAACTACGTTGTCAAACGCTGGCTGCTTTGCTATATAATTTTGTTCTATTTTTTTAACATGTTCACATCTCGTTTTCCATTGTTCTTCTGAAAATGAATTGAAAAATTCATCACACAAACTTTCCACAAATTTAAAATTGAAAGTGACATTTTTTCCAGCTACATATTGCTTCATAGAAAATCCGGATGGTATGGAGGTAACCGTAAAACTTATGCGCGAGTATTTTGTCGATTTCATAGGTTTTGAACAGAGGTTTGGGTAATTGTATAATGTTATATAACTCGACTTTTAACATCTCATTTGTAAATCCAATATCTCGCTTTGTCAACCACTGTTGCATTTCTGCTTTTCTAAAAGACATAGTTGCCATTTTTTCAGTTTGTACCTACATTGTGATAAGGCGCATTATCAATCACTAAAACGCTGTTCGGGGACAAATTTGGTTCAGCTTATCCTGGAGCTTTCTGTATTTGTCAAAGTTCATTGCATCATGATAATCTTCTGTTTTGATAGTAGGTTTGTAGTGAAGGTAAGCGTTTTTAATAAACCATTTTCACCACCAGCATTCACTATCACAAGCATCTGTCCTTTTGACACTGGTTTATGTAGGCCCTCATTTGAACTATAAGCCCAGCTCTTTTGTTTTGTATGGCACGAATGGACGTATGTTTCATCCTATATATATATATATATATATATATATATATATATATATATATATATATATATATATATATATTTTCGGTCCTGTTACGTTTCATATTACGTAAGAAATTCAGTCTCAAATGTTGAATATCGGGTTTTTCCATCAATAATTTTCCGTTAGTTCTGGTTTTTCGCCAACGAAATCCCATTTTTCTAATAATTTTTCGTAGGCTTTCTCGGGAACTGGAGTAGTTGTACTCCTCTGCAAATTTTTTATGTTTGCGTCTCAAAGTTGGCACTCAACGTCGAAGACGCCCTGTACCAAAATCGTCGAAGCACCTTTTTGAAGCCCTTTTCTTCCTTTTTTTGTTTGATGTTACAAATGATGAACATTTACCGTCTTCAATTAACTTTCACGAGCAATTTTTTTAACGCTACTTAACCCAACACCTGTTGTTTTTTTGTTTGTACATCACAATTATTCATTATATTTGCTTGAATATACAAAAATATCACACAAAATACAGAATATAATATTTTTGATTTGTCTTCGTGTACACAGCAGTATTAAATTTTCATTCATATATTTATTAAGGAATCGAAAATACCAAGAATGTTAATTCAGTTCTGAAATCATGAAGCTCTGTCCACAAGTAGGCATATCTATAAAAAGAAATGATATGATCTGTCATTTTGATTTATAACCTTTCATTACCTGCAATATTTGAAAATTGGGTAAAATGGACATTGGGGTGATTGTACTCCTTCAATACTGAGTGTAGTGGCAGAAAGCTCAATCCATTAGCCAAAGAATCGAAATATTTTTAATTTGAAGTTTTTCAAGAATTTCTAGTAGTTCATTGCAGCTGACAGTATTCAGTTGTACAGATTATGTTTTTATTATTGATTTTGATCAATATTGAAATGATTTTTCGTGATATAAATCATGTTAATAACGATACATTCCGATAAAAGTAGTGAAAAAATATTTTCAAGTTCACTTATTTAAACGTCTAATACCTATCATGTAGTTTGATCTTAGTGGATTAAATATATACCTATACTTTCATTATTTTTATTATCAAATACATGTTATGTTTGTAAATTTGACGATTCAGAAAACGTCACCTTCAATATTGAAAGTTCATTTGAGTCAGTAATGCATTTGAAACGTTTGAAGACATAAGTGTTTCTATTTTATTTAACGTTTTCCACATCGTAAAATTTGATGGTCATTAGCATGGTTGCGCACTTTACTTCAACTACAGCACTGTAAATGTGTCCAGTTTTAAATCACCAGAATAGGGTAGACTGGGTACGGTTATAACAACTTAAATTTTCACGATACCATCCATGGAATGGCGAGGAGTACAAGAGGAAAGGGACGCGTCTTGAGGTTAGTATACGATCGCCAGTTTGGAGAGGTACATTGTAATTTGTTTGTCAAAAGTATTTTTTATTGTTTTCGTTTTAGAATACCTTCGATAATAATGTAGTTTATAATTCATTACTTTCAATACTTGTTTGTTGAACCTAACTAATGAGTAAACTCGTGTTAGTTTTAGTGTATGTAGGTAGGATTTCAATGTGGGATCGTTTTACTGGCAGACTGGGGGTTGGGTACAGTTGTAACAATCTTTGTGTTCTAACAATAGTAATATTCGTGTTTTACATTGTAGTTGCCCAGGCAACGTGTCAGGAAAACATCCAGAGGTGTAGTGAGCGATATTCAACGATATAAGGATGCTTATGACGAAGTTAAAAGTGGAATTTCTTTGAGACGAGCGGCAGAAACACATGCCATCAATGATGGCTCTTTTAACAGATATGTTCGAAAACGAAATGCTTCCAACAATGACAATGCGGCAGAAGTTACTATGGGATATATGGCTCATGACAGATAATTCACAGTAGATCAAGAACGTCAGCTCGCCAAATACCTCATGCGTTGTGCAGACATATACTTTGGTCTTCCATCTGAATAGGTGAGAAAGTTGTCTGGCTGTTAAATATAACTCGAAATTACCTCCTACTTGGAACGACAATAAAATGGCTGGAGAGAAGTGGTTTCGGTGTTTTATGAATAGAAATCCGGAGCTATCCGTCCGCGCAGCTCAGGTTACAAGCGTATCAAGAGCAACCAGTTTTAACCGGATAAATGTCGCTACCTTCTTTGACAATTTGCAAACTGTTATGGACTGGGACCACTTTAAACCACAAGATAACTACAATATGGATGAGAGAGGCGTGACTACTATACAGAAACCTGACAGAGTGGTAACAAGACGTGAAACAAGACAAGTAGGAGCCATTACCTCAGGTGAACGAGGCACTTTGGTCACACTAGCATTTGTAGCAAACGCATTGGGCCATGCGATTCCTCCAACGTTCGTATTTCCTCGCATTCTATATCAGAGACGGACCAATGGGTTGAATTGGCAAAACATTTCAAAAGACACCATCCATCTCATCTCATGCATCACATATCCACATAAATTCGCTTGATTTCTCTAAAGAAAACGGGCCAGTTTTGCTCTCGTTCCCGCCCCATTGCTTATGGACCACTTAAGAAAGCTGTGAATACAGCTTGCGATGCCTGGAGTCGAAATCATCCAGAACGAACAATGACAATTTATGACATACCAAGTATTATGAAAAAATCAATGCCGCTTGCTCTAACTCCGGCAAATATCCAGGCGGGTTTTCAGAAGACGGGAATTCACCCAATTGATCGTGATATATTAAAAATCATTGATTTTGCTCCGTCATTTGTGACAGAGGGGCCCAACCGAAATAATCCAGAAAATGCGATTGCTTCGCTTGTTCCTAGCCCCAGTCCGAGCATTGACATACTTGCTCCAGACGATGAAACATTGCAACCATCATCGTCGTTATTGAACCAGGACACCGAGAAAGTTGGATACCCAGCTGTGGCTGAAATTGTAACTTTTATCCAGAATGCCGAGATCCATATTTCGCAAGCTCTCGATGAATTGGCAACAATGACACCAACCAGCCTAGCAACGTGGTATCCAATTTTTATTTTCACCTGAAGTAGTACAACCTTACTCGAAAGCTCCACCCAGAAAAACAGCAATTAGAAGTAGAAAGATTGAAAGGTACGCAAGTGAAGAAAATGTTTTTAAGGCCAAGTACTGAAAATAAAGATAAATGGAAAGGTAAAGAGAATAAAAAGAAGGATAACAGCTCTATCAAAGGATGAATAATTTTATTGTCTCGTTTGTTTGGAAACCTATTCAGGTAGTCGATCTGGAGAAAAATGGGTACAATGTCAAGGAACTTGTTGGCTATTGTCTCACTTATAATGCACTGATGATGGGAGATATTACATCTGCCAAAATTGCAATGAATCTGATTAAGTGTACCTATTGTGAGCCACAGTTATGTTGATTTTTTTAACTTCATTATTTAAAAAATTATATTTCTCGTTTGTTTTATATCGTTAATTTTATTTGATTTAGTTTAACATTATTAAAGTACTATTCTTTCATTTGAAAATGTTTTTTTGTAAACTGATTCTCTATGAGACATTTCTTAATTAAGACTGATTACTATGGTGTCTCAGCTTAAGTTTGTGAACCAAAGTACTTGAATGAGACTTATTATCAATAAAACTGATTGTAAAACATACATTATCTATTATTTAGGTATGTTACAACTCGTCCCCCATCACTGTTACAACCGATTCTGGCATGGGGTGGGTTGTAACAATAGTACACAAATTTAAAAAAACTCGTAGTTTAATAACTATTGCGCATAGACATTTCATTCTAAATTAAATATGAAGTCAAAAGGGCATTCTTTTATTTATGATGTTTTATTTGATGTTTAGAGCTGTAAAGGCAATTCTAGGAGCGATTAAAGCAAATTCATTAGAACGTCGAATAAAAAAAGATTTCATAATAGATGACGTTTGGATGATAATTACTACTGCCTAAAAATGTGTTTGTATAGGTCGTCTCTCAATCACCACGGTTGCCATACCAAAGATCATTTGTCCCTAATAACCCCATATACATTTTCTTTAGATAGGTGAATGAATGAATTAGTTTTCGACATCAGTTAGGCTTATCATTACTCAACCTAAAAGTCATAACATTCCATATGACTAAGAGGTTTATGAGATATTTGCGAAAAACTGAAGATATGCCCTGATCAAGTATTTAGTAGGCGCATCATTTCCTGTGTACTATAATCGCATAATGCTAATTACAACATATCGAAATATTTCTCACCCTCACTTTTGAATATTTGGAGAATTGAAAACGTCGTACGGTTGATTCAGAATAAGACCGACCAACTCCGCATTTGTATTCCCCATTACCTAACGAAGTGAACATTTTCGTTCAAAGTATGTCCGAATGTGTAGAAAAAATTAAGGTTTCAATGTGTTTCTTGCACACGCGCATTTGAAACGAATTGAAACTATGTGGACTACTTTGAGGACCAAAAATATGGCAACATGTTCTCAATTTGAGTGGGTCATTGTTTTGATTCGTGATAAATAATTGCAAACTCGAGCATTTCAGGCTAGTTTGTGATAGGCTGTTCAGTTCGTTACTCATCAACGTATGTAACATACAAGGAGTTCGAAATAAAAAGAAACTACTACGTAGACACAGTAATTGTCAGTAACATACTCGTAAACCTGTTTATAGTAAGACAAGTCATCTGAAAGTATCACCAAAGATAGTGAATAAAATTCAAAATGGAATATTCATTCGAAAAATACGCAGATTTGCATTTGATATATGGTAAAACCGAAGGAAATGTGCATCAAAGAGTAAGCGAAACAGTCTCCTTTGAATTCAATAACCACAATCTCGGTGCGAAGGGAAATATAAGAGAGAATGATACTGAAGAACAAATTATTGAGTGATTAGCAGCAGATCCGTCTTACAACAATCTTGCTATTTCACATAATATGCAAGTTTTCCAATCAACAGTGAGTTGGGTAGCACGTGAACAACAATTGTATCTATTTCACTAGCAGAAAGTGATTGACCTAAATTTTAGTGATTATGGCCTCCGTAAATTGTTTTTTGAATGGTTTTTGGGAATATATGAATAAGCAAACAATTTTCCTGGACATGTACCTACTATTTTCAGATGGGGCATGTTTCACAAGAGATGGATATTTGAATAGAAAGAATATCTATTTATGGGTTGAAAAAAATATCCATGGAATGATTTGTTGAAAATATAAACAGGATGTTCATAAAATCAGATTTGGATTTTTCAACTCACAGAAAAATCTTTCTATCAATATTCAATTGAGAATGTTTTCTTTTTCATCCATGGAATGTTTCAGAAACGTTACCAACAAAAGTTTTCGGTTAATATTTGGGCAAGAATGGTCGAAAATCATATAGTGGGACCATATTTGCTTCGTACTCGTTCAAATGAGCAGATCTAGAGAATATTTCTGGAGCAAGTTTCAACTGGGTTCCTTGAAAATAAACCTCTATTAGCCTGCCCCAAAGATTGTGGTATCAGTATAAAGGAGCCACGGCCCATTTCCAATAGATAGTTCGTCACTTTTTTGATCAAACTTTCCATGATTGGTGGATGGCAGACGTGGATCCGTAAATGGGCCTGTACGTGGTCCCCTACATTGGGAATTATTATCTGCCCAACACCTGCAATTCCGGGAGCTGACTACCCCATTTGATGTGAAGGTTGACTCGTCACTGTGAAGAATTTTGTTCGAAAACTGTCTATTATCTTCCATCATAGACTGAAACCAGAAACAGAAATCCAAGCGATTATCCGGATCTCTCGGTTTCAAAGTGTGCATGAACTTTGGTTTATACGGTTTGAATTTATTATTACCTAGAACTCTTCTCATTGATCGATCGGATATACCAAAATTTTATCCTCTTTGCGTTAATGACATTCTTGGATTTTCAATCGTAGACAGCATAATATTCATAACAGTTTCTTCATTTTCAGTTATCGGTAATTTATGTGTCACTTTGTATTTTCCCTGAATGTTTTCAAAATTCTTGTAATTGTCGAATTATGAACGTTGTTACCTGGATGTCTTTCATTAAAAATATTGGCAGTGTCTCTACAAGTGAGATAATTATCACAATGTATCATTACAATCTCCACTATCTCCTGTATACTTAGTCGAGCAGCCATGATTGAATTGAAAAACTACTGAAATTACTCTACAGATTTGGGAGTTATTCTTAATGCGTCAAAAATGGTTTGTTTACAATTAGAAATTAATTTGTTTTCAAAGCCAACTGTGATCGGCAAATGTTCTGTATCTCAATCATTTACAGTAAAATTCAAAGAACAAAACCATGGAAACAGGGTATTGCTATCGAAGTCGAATGTGACAACTTACGATATTTTGAAATTTATAAATAATACGTGAATAAATTTTTCGAGTGGAAATAAACCTTCTGATGTCTTGCTTGGAAAAAAAATACTATACAAAATTTGTAATATTTTACAATTCCTGATTGTCTTAGAAAAAAATATTCGTAGTGGGAAAATAAATTCATTTTCATTCTGGCATCATACCTTGGAGACAATTGCGTTTCATTTACTATTTGCAGCAAGATTTTGTGAAATTCCGTCACATAATTCAATCAATGTGATTTTCCGATGGGAGGGAGAAATGAGAAAACATTCAAAGAGCGATATCATCATATCACCGGTCTCCGGACCTCACTCCTTTGGATTTTTCCTTATGGGGATATCTCAAACAGAAGGTATATTCAAGAAGACCATTTCAAAATTTTCGTCATTTGGAGAATACTATCAGGAATTGTATTCGGAAATAACTCCCCAGATACTAAGAAATGTTCATGATGCAATGCACCTCCGTACTATGCAGTGTATTGAGAATGGATGACTCCACGTAGAACATATTTGTTTCAAAAAGTGTTATTTGTATTGTGAAAATAAATTAATTGGCATTCTGGCATCATACCTTGGAGACAATTCAGTTTTATTTACCTTTTGCAGCAAGATTATGTGAAATTTCGTCACATAATTCAATTAATGTGATTTCCCAATGGGAGGGAGAAATGAGAAAACATTCGAAGAATGATATCATCATATCTAACCAAATACCATTCGTCTAGCATATTCCTTAAGTTGTAAAGGGCGATGAGGAAAAAATGGGAAAAAAAAAGTTGAAATATGATATTGGTCATAGGTGGCTATGATTCAAATTTCTGGATCAACATTCGATTTTGAACAATATTTCCCCATGAATTTGAATTCTACCGTGAGAAATAAAGTGATGGGATCATATTATTTTGAAAACAAAGCATGCTTTTCTATCTCCCTCGTATTAAATTTTGGTGTTTGCATTTCAGGTTTGGGATGAAGCAGCGGTTTTTATCACAAATGTTTTTTTTTGAGAAATCAATAATAAAAAAGTTTTTCATATATAATGATTATATAAATATATATATATATAATATATTCATTATATATATAATGATTATATAAATAATGATTATATAAATATATATATATATAATATATTCATTATATACATGATACATTTTTAATGTCTGTGAATATATAGAAAATAGTAAGGAATTTGTGGCATTGCAAACAAATTTTTCAATTCCAGAAAAAAACCATCTTCGAGCAGGATTCGAATCCACGACCTTAAGATTACTAGTCTTATGCTCTACCAACTGAGCTATCGAAGACCCTGGATTCAACATCTGCTTTTCGCGATATCGTTTCTTCCCAGAATTTAATGTCAGTTGTTGAAATATGGAAAGTGAAAATATGAAATGTAAAATCTACGTGTGTTGTCAATGGTCATCAAGAACAGATTTTACCTATCGCCGATTTTACCTATCGGCGATAGGTAAAAGGTAAAATCTGTTCTTCGATAGCTCAGTTGGTGGTTTTATTTCTGGAATTTAAAAATTTGTTTGCAATGCCACAAATTCCTAACTATTTTCTATATATATATATATATATATATATATATATATATATATATATATTGTAATATAACAATGAAATGTATAAATAAAGAATTCTGTTATTATTATTGAAATATTTTTGCACCGCGTTGGGCGCTAAATTGTTATGTAATGATAATATAATAAATTATTTTGTTATTATTTTGCCCTGTATAATATTGCAATGATGTAATAATAATTGCTAGCTACGTCACTGTTCTCTCGTCACGCTGCTGCCAATTGTTATCACTTTCCTCACCACGGCTAAGCAACAGTTGGTACGCCTCTTATCTCAGATAGCCGGTTCAAGGCAATTTAGCAACTACTTGATATGTCAAAACTCAATTTATTCAATGGTCGTAGGAATGATTGTTGATCATTGTAGAAAACAAACAACAAAGTATCAAAAAGCAATTATTTCCTTCATTCAGGAAGACTTAATTTTACCTGGCCTACGAGAAATAACTTATACTAATGTGAATCTACAAATATTCACGAATAATCATAAAAATGAAATCATGGATAGATAGACAGAACCTCACTTTTTCCTTGAGAGTGAAGTTTTCTTTTATAGTTCAAAATACAGTGAAATAAAGTTCTTCAGATGTGGAATACGTTATTTGTGAAATTGTTCAGGACCGAATGTGCACTATGAAAGTTTATATACCTGGCTGGAGATGTCGGTGTTCAAAATATGCCCTGAAACTGGATCCCTTCTCACTCCAAGCTCTATCAGGAACTCCAATACCATAAATCAGGAACCATACAGATGCGGAAATCAGCTTTGGATACGTGGATATGTTGTATAATTGAGGTAATATTGGTTTTGTTCTTCTAATGATGGAATTATTTCATTTTTCTTTCTCCCAAAATGTTGCGTGGCATCCCTTGTGAATTAATTTTCGATCTCCTTCTGGCTTTGTTTGTTGTCACCAGGATACCAATTTTGTTCCTCTCCTCCGATTCGAATTTTTGAATTCGCGCACTAAATTGTCACATTTTCACTGCTTGGTTTCATCTTATATAATATATATATACAACTATTTTCCCATTCTTATTACTATGTACAAATTTCAATAATAATTGCTTATGACATCACCCCGTTGTTATTCTCTCACAATTTCCAATTTTCCATATGACCATCTATTCCCTGATTGGCTATTCTCATCAAGAAGTTTGCTGTTCTACCATTGGCTACTTTTAGTTAACTACAATTTCATATACTGTATGTTTAAAATTTATAAATGTGTTGATCACTTTTTATTCATGAAAATTTTGTAAATCTAGACTTTTTGTTGTCTTTTTACCAATTATGGGTTATAATCATTATGACAGTGTATAAAATTGATTGTGTTATAGTATTTTGACATTTTTATCTATCCATATTACACATAGGCTTACAAATGAATAGAACTTCCAAAATTATGTAAAAACAATCTCTTGAAACTAATAACTCTTTAGTAATTATTCTTTTTGTGGTTTTTTTTCCTTTTAAAACTTATAACTGGCATAACATAACATAACAATATATATATATATATATATATATATATATATATATTATATATATATATATATATATATATATATATATATATATATATATATATATATATATATATATCGTTTTATCTATGGAACCCTAAATTTAACAAATAATGGCAAAATAAGTAATTTTAATTCAATTATTTCGCTTGAGAATCTTTTTTTTGTCTGATTTTTACACCCCAGCCGATAAAAACGAACCCTATCATATCTCGAAAAGAATTGGTAATAGGATAATTTTGCATGAGGGTTACATTACAGGAAAGGGTTTCTTTTCCAAAACTCGAGTCCAAAGAGTTTAAATCTCCCCCCGAATATTTTTTTAAAATTAACCTTGAAGATAAACAAAAAAGTCCATTTTTATTTTATATGTTTCTACCCCTATACGAGAATTACATTCCAGAGATAGGGATATTTCCCAGAATGTGAATCCAAAGGGGTTGACGACCCCCTGAATACTTGAACATTTTATATGAGGTTGATTTAAAAAAAACGGCAAAATACGCCATTTTCATTTTTGATTGAAAATACATAATTTTTGTACGACCGGAATATTCTCGATTGTTTACCACATTTATCTCTGTGACAGTAGGTAGGGTTTACTGGTTGCTAAGTAATTTACTTACCACCGACAGACAAGCTGTTAATTAAAAAAACAGCAAAACACCTCAATATTATTTTATTGTTTGGAGAAAGTTTCCATTTCCGAATTTTTCAACCCAGGGAATTAAAATTACCCCTATAATAAAATAGGTTATATTTCGAAGAGTCGGTGATAGGAGAATCAAATTTTGCAAGAGGGTTGCAGGTTGCATACCATATAGTAAAAAAGATTTTTCATTATTCGAAACCCAAGTAGTTCAATTAAAATATCTTTGAAATAGTTGATTTTTCAATATGCCATGTTTTAACATGAAACTGGAACAAGTCGTTTGTAAGTATGCATTATCCCAACGAACATTATGGCAGGTAAAATTGACGTCATTTCGACCTGCGAACAGATCGGCGCTGAATTTGGCTGAAGTGAATTTCATGTCCAGTATTGGAAAAACTTTAAGTAATCTGGGAGTCGAAAATAATTGGAAATAAAGTTGCGAGACAATACATGAAGTATACATTATCCCAACAAAAATTATGGCTGGCAAAATTGACCTCATTTTGCCTTTATTGGTTGTATTGGAAAAACTAAGGTGATTTGGAAGTCCAAAATGGAAATATAAATTAATTTTGCCCAGTAGGTCGAATGCATCAATAAATGAAAAAAAAACCATAATGAACTCATGTCGAGGAACGAAAAAATATCTATCAGAATTGTGTTTCGAAATTTCTTGGATTTAATAAAAAAGTATGATTCCGTCGAAATTCACGCGAGTAAAGCCACGGGCATAAGCTAGTATGTTATAATAATATTTTTTATTCACCTAAAATATTCTCATAATACATATACACAGCTAGGAAATGAATAGAGAGGTTGACCACAAAAGGAGTCCCTTGAATGTGTCATTTTCAGTATTTCCATTTAGTTTGCATACAGTAAATTCAGTTTAAAAACAATAAATTTTTAGTAATCTTGCAGAATATTTTTCAATAAGTTAATAGATATATAATTATTTCCACCATACACCTACAAAAATATGTATTTATACAAAGTAATATCGTGTAATATACTATTTCTAATATTTACTAAGGTGATATGTATTTATGTTATCGATATACTGGTGAATCATCAGTTGAGGAATAGAAAGTATCAATTTTGTAAATTTATTTTGGAACATTTTGAGGGAATTCAACTGTTTCATTTCAGAGAAAACGGTATGTATAGTTTGGGTCCCAGGTAGACATAGCTCCGTTGTTAAATGTTTTCCTCGGGTTTTGGGACGTATGAGGAATTGGTTCTGTATCTGGTGTTATATTCTGTGATATTTTGATTAGATCACTTTTATGTTTATGTTGTCTAGTCGCTGCTGCAACGAAAAATAGTATATATATATATATATATATATATATATATATATATATATATATATATATATATATATATATAAGAACTAACAATACTGTTGTTATGTGATGAAATATATGACTGGTTTCTTCCTGGAGTGATACTATTTGAAGGAATAGCGCCTGAGAATTGGAGGACAAGCATTCCAATATGTAGCTGGCTAGCAAGTCCATCGCTGAATGCTTTTTTCGATGCCCACTTGAAATACCAACATTCTCCGAATCATTATATTCTCAAGAAAAACGTCCGTATTGGGAATCTGGTTGGGGATTAATGAGTGACACATAGGATTTATTATACGACCGTGAGCCGGTTTGATGTTTGATTATATGAACCAATGGAGATATCGTTCCCTTTTGTTCTTGTAGGAAAATCTCGTTTATTTCTTGATCAGGGTGAATTATTATTTTGTAATTTGCAAACTTCAAATTATTCCAAAATGTTGTAATGAAACGATATTTTTTTAGTAAATTCAAACATATTATGAGAACCTAGTAATATTAATTATATACAAAATCATATCGGTAATGTTTTCAGCGTAGGCTTTGTTACCATAGTGGACAAATTATTCTAGACAAAATTAAAATTTCGAGTTAAAAGACTTTTTTGTCTTGTTGGGTTATGATTATGAACATCACAAATATTTTTGATATCAATGGATAGTTGAAATTAACAATAATATGTTTACTTTTAATGTCAAATTGAAATTGAAAAATTTATTTGAACAGGATTAAAAAAGATAGAAGTCCTAATGACATTCACCGGTTTCAGGTCGAATTCCACCTGATGTTATCACATAGTAATGGACAAATCAATGACTTCATTCATTTTTTCAATAGCATAATGATTGGTTTGCCCAAGTAGGACGTTTAAAGCTTTGACCATGTGAAGAGGAAAAAAGTGGCATACTCACCGATTCATCTTGAATTTGAACCTATTCATGTTTCTATAATAATGAAATATTCATTTTAGGATTGGCAACTCCTAGCATATAACGTTTATGAAGGTTTATTTTCGCAAATGAAGAAGCCTGAAGCAATGGATGTTTTTGAAAGTCTCTGTACGCAATTGAAGAAGTCTGAAGTAACTTATAGAAGCATTGAATACAAACATAATAACAAAATAATATAGTTTTTTAACGGGAATGGGAAATGGAGTAAAACTATTTTTTTATCGCTAATGTTTGAGAATTATTTTATTCCTTTTTCAAAGCTCGTATAATAGATGGAAAAAGAAAATATATTCACAACCCACATTTAAAACCAAGTTTTTCCTGCCCATGAATTCAACTTCAGAAAATGTTATAGGCCAATCAATAGAGATTTTCTGCTCTATGTGACAAGAATACTACCAGGAAACCGACTGTACCATCATACGAGAGACGGTCCTTAGTTATATCCTGTTATGTTTCCTACTCCCAACTATCATTGCTAAATTTGCTATAAACATTTAAAAGCCTTTTTTTTTATTTTTTTTTATCGTTTGTAACGTAACTTGAAAACTAATTTCAATGCAATTGTAGAAAATCTAAATAGAAAGAGGATGAGCCTAAGCTCAACTCGATCAGATTATTAGTTACGGAGAAAATCCGGAAAAACAGCTTTCTTGAAAAATTCATAACTCCGCCACTTTTCAAGTTGTAGTGCAAACTTCCCACGACACAGTAGTGATCAATATGTACTTTATGTGTGAAAAACTCAGGCACTGTCGGAACATCAATTTTGGCATAATTGCAATCTGAATTTTTCAATGCTCTTTATTGCAGCAGACCTGGGTGCGTCACAAGTGATCAGATTCCAATTTTTTAAAAAGATTTCGAGAGAAAAAGTAAAGTACTACAAAATGTATATTCTCATTTTGCGTTAAAATGCTGCAAAACAGGTGAAAAATACTTGCAAACATGATCGAAAAAGAGCAGCAGACGCGGGGAAGCGTATGCAGCAATACAAGCGAGCTGCGCCCGTTATGAATCTGCTGCTCTACCCCCACTCCTGAGCCGCTTTCATGCACTCGCCGGTTTTCGGTCATGTTTGCAAGTATTTCTCACCTATTTCTTAGCAATTTAACGCAAAATGAGAATAGTTATTTTGTAGTACTATACTTCAACTCTCAAAATCTTTCAGAAAAATTTAAATCGGACCAACTACGACGCATCCAGGTCTGCTGCAATAAAGTGCAATGAAACAATCAAATTGCAATTATGCCAAAACTAATAATCCAACAGTGCTTGAGATTTATACACATAAAGTAAATATTAATCACTACTATGTCGTGGAGAGCCTGCTTCAAAACTTGCAATGGTGGTGTTATGAATTTTTGTAAAAACGCAGATTTTTTCCGGTTTTCTGGGTTTTCTCCGATACTAATAATCCAATCGAGTTGTGCTAGGGCTCATTTCCTTTGCATTTTGGTTCTCTACAATTCGTCCAGTGAAAGTATCGATATTACTTCATTAGTTTTCAAGTTACAAGTCGAAAACGATAAATAATAAAAAAAAATGCTTGTTGTTTAAATTTTCTATAGGAATTTTACAAAAAAAACGGAAGTTTTAACGCATAATAATATAGTAATAGTAAATTTCAGTTTTGTAAATTTACACACGACTTATTCCAACTCTATTTAGTAAAATTACAAAACATTTGTTAAAATTTACTAAAATTACAATGCAAATGTTGTAATTTCATTAAACAAATTTGATTGAAAATGTTTTGTAATTTCAGTGTGCTGCATTGTAAATTTACTACATAATTTAATTCAACTTAGTTTTCAAAAATTCAACATATTTAAATTTAATTAAATTTTTCATTTTTTAAAAAAAAAAAAATTGAAAATGTTTTTAATTTCAATATATTCATCGTGAATTTACTATGATATTTTGTTCTACCATTAAAAATTGATAAGTAAAGCGAACAAATGGTCAGATGACTACAGATGCGAGTACCATGAATAATTACTGATATCAAATAGAAAATTAATTATTATTGAATTACTTGCCAACAATTCATGTTCCTTCAACTTTCAACAAATGGCCTTTGATTATGACAAATAATTTCTTCCAGTTACTTTAGCAATAGTCTCACAAGTATTATTAACTTCTCTCTATTTGAATAGGTGATTTTTATCAACACTAGTTTGAACAAGGAGAATATAAAAAATTTCTTATTCAAAAGTTGCTTGGTTTTTGTAGACTATAAAATAACCAAACGCTTCACTAATTCAAGTAACACTAAACAGTAATTTTGAGTAACGAAATCACAGCGTTGTCTATTAGGTGTCAACGCCGATTGTCCCGAAAACAAAAGCACAGTTCCAACACGCACATGCTAGCAACGTTTGATGCGCAAATCTGAGTAGAGAATCAAATCACAAACAATGTTTGCAAATTTCAAAAACTTTTGAGTGAAAACCGACCAAAATGCATGAGAGAAATATTTTTTTTCAGTAAATTATGCAATTTTCAAGCCGGATTTGTAAAAATACTAAAAATATTTGTAAAGTTTCAATGACTTTAGAGTAATTTTAGTTTGAATATATTTTTGTAACTTTACAAAAAATTTTAGTAAATCAAATCACAAACAATATTTGTAAATTTCAAAAACTTTTAACTGGAAACCGACCAATAGATCAGTAAAATTACAAAACGTATAAGAAAAATAAAATTTTTCAGTTAAATTACAATACATCATATAATTTTCAAGCCAGAGTTACAATAATACTGAAAATATTTGTATATGTTCAATGACTTCAGAGTAATTTCAGTTTCAATATATTTTTGTAACTTTACAAAAAATTGTAGTAAATAAAGTCACAAAATTTTAAAATTGGAAACACCAAATTGGGTAAAATTAAATACGTAATTACTACATGGATATTGTAAAATTATGACTCATCTCAGTAGGTTTCCTCACATGTCTTGATATATTACTCGAATTGTATTATATTTTGTATTGACAATACACTGATTTATAATTTTACTCATATGTTTTATTGTAAAACAATTGTAATTTTACAAAAAAAATTAACAGTGTATGCATAGAAATAACATTAGAATATGTTCCTTCATGATCTCCCTAAAGAAAAATTTCATAGTTTTCTATAATGAGTGAGATATCCATCCAACTTTGCCATACTAATTGCCCGCACCCCCCCGGTATCTAGTCACCTCATGACTCAGTTTCAACCATCTAATCATCATTTTGATAGTACCTCTTTGAATAATGATCTCAGAAATAAACTCCTAACCACCAAAGACAAAAAAATATATACAAAGAGAGGAACGATACTACTGCGTCTAGCGTTATTTATACCTATAATAATATTTTTGAAGTATCAACGGGATGCCGAAATTATCCGAATGAAATGAACAATCTATTATTCATTCACATCAAATTTAACCTCCTGGGGTTTTTTATAAATTGATGGGGTTCAGAACGGGTGGTACTGTCATGTTTTGATTAACGTTTCGAAGTTCCAGACAACAAAATTGCCCAAACCAGTCCTATCAAAAAGACACCTTCACAACAATCGAAGTATTCAAGCAAATATTTTACAAGTTTGAATGGAGTTATATACACACACGTATATACAGGGTGTAATCTAACCTCTCGCACACCCGTGAATGATCAGTGTATAATGCCGTTCTTTAACGAATTACAGTGGTTAAAAATTGGTAAAAAAATTGAAAAAATAAAAAAAAACTTTTTTTTTGCGAATTTGTCCAAATTTGGGAATCGCGACACTGTGAAAAGTTTTGGTAGATAATACATTGTTTTTGTTTTTTTTTCTGATTTATGGAGATATATTAGAAATTGTGTTTCCCAATTCTTTCGCTCTTCCTGATGATCGTGGAAGCGCGAAATAGTTTTTCATCGACAAAAATGTATTGGAGAACTAGTGAATGCGAATACCACTCTTGCATCAATATACAGGGTTTAATCTGACCTCCTGCACAACCGCTAACAATTGATAGTCCATCAAAATAAACAGATTTTCCTTTTGAAATATTTCCTTAAGTAGCCAGAAGAAAATTATTGTCTACCAAAATTTCGCTGTTTCACAGTTTCCAAAATTTGTGCGAATTTGACAAAACACTTTTTTTTTATTTTTTTTCCTTCAATTCGTTATGAAATAGCTTATACTCTCTTCATTAACGGGTGGTTAGGTAACATCCTGTATATGTTTTATAGCCGCTTAGCGACTCTGGCGTAATGGGACCCAGGCGAAAAAAATGTGTTTTTGAACTCTTAGTTCATTTGAACATTGCTCTGTGATGGATTATTATTTTTTAAAGGAAGTTATTCAATGTTAAACTTCGAATTGGTCCGCAATTTGCGCGCAAAAACTGCTGATTTCAAATAATAATAATTTATCAACTTTTGGTATCGGGGTAGAGCTAATGAGTTTAGATCATTTAGTATTTGTTTCGTATCTTAATCACATAGGCTAGACGTATCACATGAAAAATGGATTGAGTCTAGTATACACAAAAATGGTAGGATATTCTGGATGCTGAAGGTTGAAGTTTTTAAGTATTGATTGAGATGAGTACTCGCTGTATGAGAACTCTAGAATTTTTCCTTATTTTGAGATTATAGTATTTGAAGAATATATTCATCATGTTTCTTTAGCATCTTATGAAAATTATGTAAAATGAATGTTTTTTTTGAGCTCCAATTTTTTTTTTAGTTTATTCAAACAAGCAACGAATTGAGATTTATGATATATGGTTCAATTTTCATGTTTTTGCAGTTCAAGATGATGAATTTCAAATAATGATACAATGAGTCAGCATGCTCGACGAGTTTTGTGAACTTCGTCAGATTGAAAAGGGAAACATTCTCAATTGAATATTGAGTAGTAGGGCTGTGTGCACGTGGCAGAACCAATAATCTTTATTTTGCCCGAAATATAAAATTAAGACCATTGGTTCTATCAAAAGCAACAAGTGGCAATTTTTGAGAGCGCAAATTACGATTCTTTAGAATTTTTAGTAACAATTCAATAACTGATGAGGATTCTATACGAAGGAACTAAAAAGGGATATAAGTAAAAAAACTTTTTCAGACCTGCTCTCATTCAAAACGATGAAAAAAATTTATTAGATGTGCGACACATCCATGTAGAAAAGAAGTTAATTATACGATATCAGTTCTGAATTCAATCAGAAACAATATTTTGGTACAACAATAAAATAATGAGTCATTTTATTTGTCGTATATGTCAAATTTATTTTCATATCAGTATTAAAAAAATCAATTTGTAGAGTAGTTTTCCCTCGTAGAATTTGCACAGAACTCCTACAAATGCTTCTTCATTCAAAGGATTGTACGATTTGCAATATCTATCCCAAATGCAGTTACATGATGAGAAATAGAAATACATGTTTGAACTAAGCGTATAAAATAAGCGTGTCAGTCAGAAAGAACCCCTTTCGAATAGATCTAAGTGACAAAACCATATAATAGAATAATATATTGTCGTATATAATTATATCTGACTGATCTATAGAACGCAATACTATCTGAATGGTCTAATGAACAAATTTTACACCAAATCATAAAACATTCAGTCATCAACATTTTTGAGAGATAATTGAAAAAACAGAGGTTATATTCGGTCATTTTATAAAGAGAAAATGATAAGTGATTTTGAATATGCGACAGATATTCGTAATAGATTCTGAGATAGCGTAATATGATTTATAACTCATTCTGCATACTATACTTTTCCTATGACCACATTCAATTGCTATTCAAAATTACTTAATTTGTATAAAACTATTTACCTGTTTAATATTTTGATAACATTTCAAATTTCACTTTTTACTATAATAATAAACTTATATTTTGAGTATCATAAAGAGTTCATCGAGCTAATTATTTCTATTTCTCGCCGTTCTATAACTTGTAATACTAGGAATTCTCGAATGATTTTTATAATAACTTGAAATTGCTAACATTTTCAGAAAATGCGATTCCATTTATCAGTTCTGTTTCTTGTAGAATTTTCGACGTAACTTCTGCAATAGCAATCGACTTATAACTGGAATACTGTTTAAATTTTTGTAAATATTTTAAAAGTTAATTGGCACTGGGTGTTGCCACATAGCTGATCTTGTTGGTTCCTGAATATAGACGAACATATTGCCACTGGGTTACTGGGTTGACAGGTCGGTCGATATATCAAATACGTCATTTCCGCTCGATTTTGCGAGTCATGCGAATAACTCTTGAATTGCGCATTTTTTGTAGATTTCAACATTAATTACGAAAAAAATCATGTCATGTTCTTGAAGAATTTGTATTACCTATACAAAAATCAAAATTTACTCTATAAGCAAGCGATGCAGCGGCACCGATATGCTGCATGTTTTTCAAAAATGAGATATGCATTGGGGATCTCACGGTTGCATGAAAACGCGTTATTCCTGCGACTGTCTATAATTTCTAACTTCCCAATGGATGCGGTCGATACTTGGGTTAACAAAATACCGACTCGAGTGCAGATAATACTAACAATCATGATATTTCATGTTAAAGAGAGTATAACAATGTAATTAAGGATATTAAGAGTATTCCAATAGGTGACTAAATAAAACGGTTATTTAATTGGCAGAGGTTAAGTATAATATCAAGAAAAAACAGGAACTGGGTGATTATATAATAGGTCATAAACCTACCCTTCAGATATCCACGTTCCAGCTAGAAGCCTCAAACTTGTTTCCACCACTGTTTTATGATCTTCCAGTGCTGCTAAGGCTGAGAGTTTTTTACATTGGGAAGATTCTGATAATGTTATTCCAACTGAAAAAATAAAATAAAAATTAATACCAGAACAAGAAGTCACCGAGGAAAACGCATGAAATAATTTTATTTTGGAATAACTAAAGAAAAATAAATGGATCATATAGAAATTATATCGATATACCTACATATGTAATTTTTTCTGTTGTGTTCCGTACGTGTAAGAATATACGGAATATATTTCATATAAAAAATAATGAAATAGCATTCAAAGGCTTTCCCTGTAAAATTGTATTGCAATTAGGTACAAACCAGTTTCTTGGAATTATAAATATAGAAGATAAGTCAGAAGCAATTCGTATCCAGAGAGTAATGGAAAACGTCAATATTATGTCAGGCACATCGTAAGTTTATTTGAGAATGGTCAGATTTGTTTTTAAAACAAGAAAGGAGGAGCGTTTAATTCCCACAGCCACATGTGGCGAGTATAAACATCAACATTTCTGTTAACTAGGAAGGAAAATAAAACAGATCCAAATGTTTGGTTTAACTATTCTCGAAATACTAATATATCATTACTTCAGTAGTCACAATGGATTGAATGCAAGTCGCTCACAAAGTTGAGTTAATTGACATTATTGATGAACATCCCAATAGGTTCGCAAATACTTGAATAATCAACAAGAAAAAAGTTATTCAGTCAGAGAGTTCAGAAGGAAAATATTCATATATTTATTGCGCTATCTGTAAAAGCCTATATAGTCTGGTTCACAAGTGCCATTTCGTTCCGTTGGAGAAGGCCTCCACGTAAAATTATGACCAAGGTGTCATTGGAAGCCGAATTTTACCTGGATATGATTTACGCTTTGTCCCATGTCTCGCAAACAAATAATTTAAAAGTTATAAACAATTCAGTTATGAAAAAAAAGGACTCGATTTTTTGCAATTACTCGAAAACTATTGCAGATATCAGAAATCTGAAAAGATCCAAAGAAAGCAGGAAATTTCCTAACAAAATTTCGACTTCCCGGAACTGTAGCACCAATATTTATAATGTTAATCAAGCGGTGAAAATACGGGTGAAAACGGGTGACTGGGTGCACGCGTTTGCTCTGCTCGGGTGCTTACACAAAAAAACTAATTAAATATGAATATTAAGGAATGAAAAAATCAGGCACTTGCTGGTTAGTAGAATGAACAATAATCCGCCGGCAAAAAAAAATTATCTATATTTTACTATTAAAGTTGGAAGTAAACAAAAAACCTCGATGATTTTTAAACCGGAAGCCAGCCATTTTTTAGTTTTTTTGAGCTGTTATTTGAAGGCTTTAGGAAATATCCTCGGTGGATTGATTTGTTGAAAATATGAACAGGATGTTCATAAAATCAGATGTGGAAAAATAAAAAATATATTTTTTTTTAATAACAATTAAAGATGCTGAAAAAGTGAAAACATATATGAAACATTGAAAAAAAAAACGATTGATTTGTTTTTTTTTCTTGTTAAAAGCATTATGATTTGTTTTTAAATTTTTTACCACAATTGTTTGAAAAGTTGTTATAAACAAATACATTGTTTATGAGATAGTTCAAACTTTTTTTTTGAAAATTTCATCAATAATTAAAATAATGATTTTAAGAAAAACATTCTTTCTTAAAAAAAAATACTGCTTAAAATCGCACTTGTGTTAACGATTGTTTTGCAAGTAAATATTAATATTAAGGGACCATTTTCTTTTAAATCATTATTTCTATTGTTCTTTCTTATTTTGAAAAAAAACTATTTTAGTTTTTTATTTGTTTATTAAATAAACAATTTGTTATAAACAAATACATTTTTGCGCTATATTTTTTTTAATACGATAAAAATACCCATGTGTCGTTTTTTAAGCAAAAATTATTTAAGCCACACCCACTTCAGACACTTTAACAATAAAAATTATTTAAACATATTAAATATGAAAATTAAGAAATGAAAAAATTCAGGCATTTACTGGATAGTTGAATAAACAATAATACGCCGACAAAAAAAAATTATCGCGATTTTTCAATTATTTATGCGATAGTTAATTAACCATTTTTTGCTGCTTGAACATGAACATTGCAGGTGTGATAATTGTTAAACTATAAATCTGATATTTTTTTCCTTCCTTGGAGCTATTCTTCAAAGGCTTCCAAATAGATCCCATTGAAAAAATAGAAAAAAAAAAACGTTTTTCATCAGCAATTTACGTAGTTGCAAAATTAAAAACTTAAATTATTCATTCAATTTTTTTAAAATTTTTAACGATCCGTTTTTTATGGATGGAAATGATTTTTTAAAATTTTTATCTCTTATTGTTTAAGGAATTGTTATAAACAAATGCGTTGTTTATAAGATAATTGATTTTTTTTCTTAAATCCCAATATTTGATGCAAATTTTAATTTTTCAAAAACAAATTGTTCCAAAAAAATGTATTGCTTAAAAATGTATTTGTTAATTAACAATTTTTTTCTACCCCTTATAATTAATATCAAAAAATTATTTTTTTTGATCATAATTTATCTTGTTTTTCGATATTTAAATTTTTTTTTTTTAATTTTTCAATTTTTATTTAATAAACAAATACATGTTTACCTCATTTTTGTTTCTTATTCTACTTAATGTAACAAAAACAATCATGAGTTGTTTTTTGGGAAAACATGTTATTTATATTTTTTATCGAATTTTATAATTACTGTTCTCCGTAACTCATTCACCTGGTAAGTTTCTTATAAATAATTTATAATTTACATTATTTTTAACTTATTTCTTTTATAAAAAATACTTTGAGATTTTTTTTTTCAACTTTAATGTTTTAATATCTTATGCACTATTGAAAATATGACATCACTTCAGTAACTTGTCATTTAACGTTCATTTATAAACAATTTGAGCTTTTAGATTTGAGTCTCACTCTATTATTTTTCGAATTATGAATAAAAATATGTTAGAATTGAATTGAAATGATCATTAAGTGTCCATTGATGATTACTCGTAGACATGCGGGTCAATTACAATAAAATGATATTCTAATGGTAATGGAGATGAACGTGCAGAAAATATTCTGTTCATTGATGAATAACTAGAATTTACTAAAGAATCTATTGTCTCAGTAATATTGCAGGAAAAACCATTCAGTCATTCATAAATTATTATGAACATAATAGAGACAGAGCCAAAAAATTAAATTTTTGGAATTAAAATTTTTCAAAAAATTATAGAGTGAGACTTAAATCAAAAAGCTAATTTTTTTTAATCATGAACGTCAAATAACAAAGTTACTGAAGTGATGTTGTCATATCTGTGATAGTTCATAAGATATTTGAACATTTAAGCTAAAAAAATAAATTTCTCAAAGTATTTTTTATAAACAATTGCCATAAATTAAATAAATAATTTGGTAACAACTTGAGTTTTAAGCTGAATTTATTCTTTGATTAATGGAGAATAAATAAGTTTGGAGTATTTTGATCGTATCTCCATTAGTTTATGAATTATAATAATTTAAAAGAAGAAAAACCAGGTGAGAATGATGAGTTACGGAGAACGGTAATTATAAAATTCGATAAAAAATATAAATCTTGTTTTCCCAAAAAACAACTAATGGTTGTTTTTGTTACATTAAGTAGAATAAGAAAAAAATGTGAGATTAAAATGTATTTGCTTACATCAAATTGTTTATTTAATAAACAATGAAAAATTAAATGAACAATTTTTTTAAATCTTGAGAAGCAAGATAAATTAGGTTTAAAAAATGGTTCCTTAATATCAATTATAAGTGGTAGAAAAATTGTTAATTAACAAATACGTTTTTACGCAATAATTTTTGTTTTAGGGAACGATTTTTTTCATTCATCATTTGCAACAAAGATTAGGATAAAAAAAAATTCAATTATCATATAAACAACGCATTCGTTTATAACAACTTTTCAAATAATAAAAGATAAAAATTTAAAAAAATTATTTCTATGCAGCTTCCGATGATTAAAAAACGTATCATTGAAAATATTGATTTTTTTTCAATGAATAATTGAAGTTTTTAATTTGCAACTACCTACGTAAATTGTTAATAAATACTGAAATTTTTTTTTTTTAATTTTTCAACGGTGATCTATTTTGAAGCCTTTCGAAAATAGCTCCAAGGAAGGAAAGAAATCTCAGATTTATAGTTTAACAATGATCACACTTGCAATGTTCATGTTCAAGCAGCAAAAAATTGTTAATTAACTATTGCATAACTAATTGAAAAATCGCGATAATTTTTTTTTGCCGGTGGATTATTGCTCATTCGCCTATTCAGTTCGGGGAGTTGGAATTTTCTTCCAGGAAATTTCCTCCTTTTTTTGAATCTTCTTTTAGATTTCAAAAATCCCAATTAGTTTGAGATATTTGCAAAAAACCAAACACCTTTTTCTTCAGTAAATTGTTTATAACTTTTGCAATTTTTGCGACCGAAACTTAATTTTTTTCAAAAATCATCTACATGCTGTTCCAAATCGAATGACACCTTGTTCATATTTTTCCGAGACTGCTGAAAAAAGTTGACCAAAAAAGCACTTGTTGCCTAGACTATCAGTCACTGATAAGATTACATGGTTAATTTTGATAAACAATCACCATGTTTTTTTATCACCCTTCGGATGTGTACGATACAAGATATTTGAAATAGCAGCATCACCAATATGGTATGAAACCCAAACGCTATTTGAATGTGTTCGAAGTCCAGATATTTTTACCACATCCTGTATTTGTCAAAATATGTGATTTAACTGAAAATTGTATACTTGCTTATAAAGCCAATCAGATGCTTGCATTTTGACATGTTGCTATGACAACCTTACCCCTAAGCATCTAGCTATAAGATTAATCAGTGGAAATCTCTCTGGCTTGACAGCTGTAATAAAAGCAGTGACCTGAAATATTTTTGATAGAGATTTATTTTTAACTTACATGTTATTTATCGACAACATCGGTTATAACTTTCAAATGTTTTAGAAATTCATTTTTCACCTCTTTTTTCCTCAGTGGCAAGTAAAGTAAGGAGCCGTTGATTTTCTTCACAAAATGCGAGACTAAATGTCTATGCGTCATGAAATGAAAGTATGGGCAACGGTGGCTGGTCAATTCAAACTCATAATATTTTATTAGACTTTGATAAAATTACAACTAAACTTCTCCTTCTATTTACAACGTTTGAATTTGGTGGCTGGTCAGGTTGACGAGAGTCTTATCGGTATCTGAGCCAAACAACATCGGGCGCGTTCAGTAGTTGGATGGGTGACCACCTGACGAAGAAGTTGCGCGTTGAAATGCCCTAACATGCGTAGTAGCATATTCGCAGCTGCAGGCGTCTTATAAATGAGCACGAGATAAGACGATAAATCCACCACAAACAGCCTCGCAAGTATGGAGGGCTGATTTACCAAAACACAGATCTATTCCATGAAAGATAGGAAAACAAAACGAAAATGTATGGAAATATATTTGTGTAGGAGTTTTATTTTTCCATACTAACCTGAGCGTACAGTCGACTGGCCAACCATTGTGTTTTAAATGAAATAGCACTTTATAGATGACATCATTTTAATTACAGCGCTAAAGGCAGGCTTAAGCAAATTTTCCTCTGCCTGTTTTTTCGCTTACCCACTTTTTCCGGGAATAGTAACACTCCAAACATTATTTTCTCAATTAACTACCTCAATACCTTCACTTCAGTTCCCGTATAAGCGTTCAACGCAGGAAATAGGGACATTTCTAAGATTTTAGAAAGCATTTCACTTAAATATAGGGCTAAGACGCTTAGACCAGCGTGACGTCTCTCTACTGCCCCTGTTATGGGTCGTACGAGACGTTTGGAGGTTGGTGTAACCGTCTAACTTGCAAGACAAGGAAGATAAATTGCGGCCACAAATTCTCCCCGACCCCATTTGCATATCCCAGATCCCTGCCGCCCACTAGACCATCTGGGACGACAAATTTGTCATATAAAGAAATATAAGTACATATTTAAATGAGATGTAGATGTCCTGTACTAGAAACAGTTTAATAAATTATTTGAATTTGAAATTTGAAAGATAAGACGATAGATATGCCTTCCTTCGGAAGGGGACGTTAAGATGGCGTTCCCGAGTTCATAGATATTGAGAGTTGTTCACCAATTACGTTAAATACTCTACATTTTTATGATAAACTTGAATATACTCAAATTCTGTACAAAAGGAACAAATATTGTACGTATTGCAATTCATTTTATAATTTAATATTTAATTAGTTCTGCTTTTCACGATTCCCAAACGTCAACAAGCCGATTAACTACAAGGAACTTATCACTCCACAGCCAACTTTGTTTGTGTTATAATAATTAATTTTGAATGCGTTATTATTTAATTCTTTCAATACTTTTCCCATGTTTCTAGTCGAAAAAAATTATGGAACGTTTAAAGAATATTATTCATTTTAGATTATTAGTCAAGCCTTGTTTTACTAGAGCACAGGGGAAGTGAAAAAATGCAATTAAAACTGGTTATGATTTACCAATATAGGGCCCACTATTATTTACAATAAAGGCTGTTATTTACAATAAAGGCTATTATTTTTCCTCTTTTATTTAGTACTATAAAGTTATGTGACCTAAGTAGAATGTTTTATACTTTATTTATTTCTTAAATTGTATACTACATGTTGAAAAGTGAAACATTCTCAATTGAATATTGATAGAAAGATTTTTCTGTAAATTGAAAAATCCACGATTAAAATGAAGTTATTTTTTGTGAATGTCTATCAGAAAACAACTACTTCCCCGGCTAAAGCCACGCTGGACATTAAACTACATCTGATAGATATTCTGAAAAGGCCCTAACTCAAAAGAAAAAATCTTAAATTGAAAATTCGCATTTTTATTCAGATATTTATTTGATTTTCTATTCCAGTCTCAATTAAGAACTCATAGAGATGAATGAGGCAAAGAAGAATGGTTTCCAAAAGAGAGTACTCATTTGTAACATTGACGCAGGAGAGACATCGCATTCACTAGGTCTTCAATACATTTTTGTCGACGAAAATCTATTTCACGCTTCCACGATCATCAAGAAGACCGGAAGAAATGGAAAACACATTTTCAAGAAGCAATCTCACTTTGCAAAGATGGAAAAAGTTAGATTCATTTTTTTTGGAGAGACACTTTGAAATTATACTACATATTCTACTATTTAGGAAAAATCAAATATTTGGCATCAAAACCGCGATTGAGTAATAAAGGTATCACCGATTTGAATTCATTAGCGTCCGATAGAAGAAGGCCTGAAATCATCGGCCAGTGGTGTACCAAAATCAGCAAAAATACAGAAATATTAAATCTTTTTGTTCCGAAAAAATACATTGCAAAGGACCCCTCCTCAAACAGAACAAAAACATCCTAAAATTGTTGGGTATGAATAAATTGATGCAACCAGAAATGAACTCGATAATGGAAGCCCCGTCAAAACTGAAAAAAAAATCAATTGTGGAATTTTTGAATCAAGGGCATGATCACTCAGTTGTGATGGAATAATATATTTTAAGAACGGGGAAAAATATAAGTGGAGCAGAAAGACAATTCGAAGAAATTTAAGCCTACCCATTTACAACTATGCGAGAATATTATTCATTTTAGATTATTAGTCGAGCCTTGTTTTACTAGAGCACGGTGAATGTGAAAAAATGCAATTAGAACTCCTTATGAGTTACCAATATAGGGCCCACCATTATTTACAATGAAGGCTATTATTTTTTCTCCTTTCTCTAGTACTATAAAGTTATGTGACATAAGCAGAATGTTTTCTACTTCATTTATTCCTCAAATTATATACTACTTATTCTACTATGGGTATAGGAAATTTAAATATTTGGCTTCAAAACCGCGTGGGTGATATGAGTAGAATATCATCTACTTTATCTAATTACTCAAACCACATTTCACTAGAGCATTGGGAAATCAACATATTTGGCATCAAAACCGCGATTAATGAATAAAGTTGCCACCGATATGAATTCATTAGCGCCCGATAGAAGTGGACCTATTTTTTTTGACGTATTTTGGGTGTTTCCCACTGAATGATCACCTATCAAGGCCTGATTTATATTTTGATGGTGCTAAACATCCATTTGAAGATACGGTTGTATGGACCAGGGAATACTGTGTACGGTAATCTTAATAAGCTTGTTCCTGTACACCACTTTTTGCTAAGTTTGATACTGCCGTAGCCCTTGCCCTGATATGTGACTTTAGTTTTTTTATAACAATTCCTATATTGGAAGCGGATTCCTTTAACCAAGAAGATTTTGTGGTTTTACCAACAGCACTATTTTTGTACCATCTTCTCAAAAACTGGAAACTTCAAGCCCCCCAAAAGTTACCGAATGGTTTTTTAAAACTCATAAACTTTAGTCATCTCCTCATGATATCACGGGTCCTCTATATGGAAGAAAAATGTATAAATAAAATGAGCAAATTTCTGTTTACTCATTTCATTGTGTCGGTCTCAACGTCTTCCATGAACCTGTGCATGTATTTATATTTTATGTAAGTTATTTATATCACCACTTTTGAACTCAGAAAGCCACTCTAAAGTCCTGAAGATGAAACAATAAAGTTTCGAAACGTCTACAATTCAGCAACTGGTTTTCTTCAATATTCCGACCGAATTCCCGCGAATCAACAATTGAAATCATATTCAACGGTCGCTATCCTATTCAATTTTAATAAATGTCGAAATCCATGTAGCATAATAAAAATTAACTTAAATATATTTTAAAGAAAATATATCCTTTTCCAAATTTCCTAGTGTCCTTCTAAATTTCGAGTTTTTGGCAACATCGCATTCATCTATGTACATTTTAGATGCCTAGCCAAAATATATGTCTTACAATTTTTATTTTTTATTTTTTTTTGTAAATTATGATTAATTCTAAAATATTTTTTTTCACCAATGCCCTCTGTATACTAGTTGAACATGTTTTACAGCCGAATATTCACTGAATAATAAATAAATGGTCAAAACGCAATTGTCACTTATTGCACGAGAGGTTTGTATTTTATCGGGTAAATTTGGGTTGTTTAATGAGAAACTGACTTTTGCCTAGCAATTAGACGAGAAAAACTGTCAAGTATTAAAAACGGGACACCGAAGGTGGAGCGTTTTTAGGTTGACAGTTTTTCGAGTCAAATTGCTAAAGGAAACAGTTTAGAATTTGAACAATACAAATGTACCCGATATCAATACAAATGTACCCGATATCAATACAAACATCGAGTGTAATTCGTCAGGACAATTTAATGAATAAGAAATTTAGAAACATATTTGTCGCTGTGAAATTTGCAGCTAACTTTTGCCGCTGTCAAACTGACGATTGCACTGTGGCATATGCGATTTTTTATTAATGAGTTGAATTGTCGTGTAAATTTTGAAGTTTCTGAAACAGAAAAAAACCTTTTTATGAATTATAGCAGACCCGAGAGACTGTGTACTGTCCAAATTTCTATATTCCCTAATATTTTTTTTCCCGAAAACTCTCGTCCGCGTAGAATTTATTTTTTCCTGTGTTTTTTTTTGTTCCATCTAGGTTGTGCCTTTGACTCTGTCTGCTTTCCTTATCCCGTTTTCTCTTCAACCCGTTTTTCCGTTATTCCGTTACCGAATTATCCCGTTTGCCTGTTTTCCCGTTATCCCAATTTGCAGTTCTCCTGTTTTTCCGTTGTCACGTTATCCCGTTATCCCCTTATCTCGTTTTCCCGTTATCCCGTTTTCCCGTTATCCCGTTATCCCGTTATTCTGTTTTCCTGTTTTCTTGTTATCCCGTGATCATGTTTTTCGGTTATCCGGTTATCTCGTTTTTCGTTCGTTATACCGTTTTCTCGAAAAAAATTAGCCAAATCGGTCCAGCCGTTCTCAAGTTATGACCTTACCAACACAAACAGACATAAATTTTTTTATATATTGTATATTCCTGAAAAAATTTCCAATAACTTTTTTAAAAATCCTTTCTTGTCCTATGAACTTTATACAGAGTATTACGAACATTCAAAAAAACAATTAGCCAAATCGGTCCAGCCGTTGTTTTTATAAAATAAAAAAAAACCGCTGAGCTATTTTTTCTTTGGTAATACATGACTCGATAGTCCTAATTTTTTTCCGTATCAACCATCCTCGGGCTATTACAAACATTTTAAAAAAATAGCCAAATTGATCCAGCCGTTCTCACGTTTTGCGCTTAGAAAGAATCAAGATTCATTTTTATTAAATAGATATAGATTCCTGAAAACTTTTCCAGGAAAAAGAAATTTCCAAAAACTTTTCTAAATTTTTTTTTTTTTCCTAAAAACCTTATTCGGAGTATTACGAACATTAAAAAAAACAGTTAGCCAAATCGATTCAGCCGTTGTTTTTATAAAATAAATAAAAATGATACCCTGACCGTGATTCGTTCCTGTGACCTTCTGCTTGGTAGGCGCCTGTGTAACCGCTGAGCTATTTCCTCTTTGGAAATAAATGACTCGATAGTCTGTTTCTTCGCCAAATTTCTTATAAACCAGAATTTTCCAAATTCCGGGCAACTTTAAATTTTTTTCCCGTATCAACCATCATCGGGGTATAACGAACATTAAAATAAATCAGCCAAATTGGTCCATCCGTCCTCAAGTTTCGCCCTTACAAAGAATCGAGATTAATTTTCATTATACAGAGTGGCCACTTTTTTAATGGGATTGTATTGGTAACTTTTAAACCATAAGAGTTAGAAGGTCGGTCGAATGAAGAAAAAGTTGCATTCATAGAAGCATTGTCAAGCAGTTCAAACAAATCAAGATTATCAGGGCCGGTTATTGAGATATCATAAGAAAAGTAAATTCTGTCATTTTGATTTTTCTTTTTTTCCCACTTTATTTCGGATATTATCAAAAAATGTCACAGGAGTTTTTTATTCGACAGTTAATTATCTTCACTTTGCCATAATCAGATTTTGTATCCAACGTTTCGTACGCTCTGGGCCACCCTCAACCTCATTTTTTTCAATACGGCCCTGCATATTTTATGACACTTTTCGAAATAACTTTTAACGCTCAATTCAACGATATATCATACAATGACATTCAAAGTTGATTTTCAGGTGATTTTGACCCTTCTCCAAATTTCTTTGGGTCGGATCTGTATTACATTTAGGTAACTTTAGTTTAATTAACAACATGCAATACATTTCGATAATAAAATCAACTTACTCATCTTCAACTGAATGGAACGTAACAGAATCAAAGCAAGAAACAAGTAATAATTATTTACAAATTTCAAGAGGTGAAAAACCTAATTCATAATAATTAAACGAAACTATCATTTAATGATAGAAAAATCAAATGATTATTCGAAAGTAAATGATGAACATTAATGAAGTAAGTGTTCGAAATGTCCACCATTTTGTAAAATGCACTTTGCGGTTCTGGAACCCATACTTCTTATACATTTGCTTATTTCATCTCCTTGAATACCTTCCAATATATTCTCAATCTTCTCGCGAGGAATCATTATTGTTGGATTTGTCATTTGTTCCGTTGAAACAAATTACAGAATCGAACTTTATTTTGAGATCATTACGATATAATTTTTGCAAGGCTTGGTATTCAAATTTAAAATCATTGTATTCGCGTCTCTTGACTATTTTATTAACAGCAGTTTTTGATAAATTGCATTCACTGGCCACAGTTCTCGATTTTTGTTCTGGGTTCAATTGAATTTGGGTCAGAACATTGATATCGTTGATAGACTTGTTTTTTCTTACATACACACAACCCTAGGTTTATTGAATGTATTATTTTCAAGTAGTAGGCCGTGGATAAAAAAGAACACAACAAGAAATGTCATACTATTTGTCACTTCGTTTATTATTGTGTCACAAGAACTTGTCATTAAATACTTTTCTGAGTAATTTCAATCTAACTTATTCGATATGGTAAGATACACAAATGAAGAGAAGAGAGATATGTACGAAGTGTACATAAAACTAGATAGAAATTCGTTCAAAGCACAACAAAGGTATGGTGAATTATATCCTGAAAGAACAACACCAAATATTGAAATGTTTCGACGTTTATCTACAACGTTACTTGGACATAATTCATTCATCAAACCTAGAGGTCCTTATGTACGACGAAACGAGCCTATCAATGACATCAATGTTCTGGCCCAAATTCGAATGAATCCAGAAATAGGATCGAGAACTATGGCCAGTGAATGCAATTTATCAAAAAGTGCTGTTAATAAAATACTCAAGAGACACGGATACCATGACTATAAATACCAAGCCGTGCAAAAACTATATCGCAATGATCCTGAGAGAAGGTTGCAATTCTGTAATTGGTTTCAACGGAAGGTGCGGAACGACAACAATTTTGCGCACAATATCATTTGGGAAGACGAAACGACATTCACAAATTCTGGCATGTTCAATCGAAGGAACAAACATTTTTATGCCACAGAAAATCCTCATTTAATTCATGAAGTTAGACATCAATATCGTTTTTCTTTGAATATATGGTGTGGTTTGTTGAATAATAAATTACTGGGACCCTATTTTATTGACGGCAACCTAACCGGAGCAAAATATGTAGAAATTATAGAAGAAATGTTGGATGATCTTCCTATACGGTATCGGCGTAATAGTCCATGGTTCCAACAAGACGGAAGTAGTCCACACAACTCAAGAATAGTTACAGACTATCTAAATCGAACTTTTCCCGATTCATGGATTGGAACAAGAAGTCCAGTAGTATGGCCTGTCAGATCTCCGGATTTGAATCCGCTGGATTTTTATTTGAGGGGATATCTCAAAAATAAAATTTATGATACTACGAACCCGACAATAGAGATTCTTCGCGAGAAGATTGAGAATGTATTGGAAGGTATTCAAGGAGACGAAATAAGCAAATGTATAAGAAGTATGGGTTCCAGAACCGCAAAGTGCATTTTACAAAATGGTGGACATTTCGAACACTTACTTCATTAATGTTCATAATTTACTTTCGAATAATCATTTGATTTTTCTTTCATTAAATGATAGTTTCGTTAAATTATTATGAATTAGGTTTTTCACCTCTTGAAATTTGTAAATAATTATTACTTGTTTCTTGCTTTGATTCTGTTACGTTCCATTCAGTTGAAGATGAGTAGGTTGATTTTCTTATCGAAATGTATTGCATGTTGTTAATTAAACTAAAGGTACCTAAATGTAATACAGATCCGACCCAAAGAAATTTGGATAAGGGTCAAAATCACCTGAAAATCAACTTTGAATGACATTGTATGATATATCGTTGAATTCAGCGTTGAAAGTTATTTCGAAAAGTGTCATAAAATATGCAGGTCCGTATTGAAAAAAATGAGGTTGAGGGTGGCCCAGAGCGTACGAAACGTTGGATACAAAATCTGATTATGTCAAATTGAGGATAATTTACTGTCGAATAAAAAACTCCTGTGACATTTTTTGATAATATTCGGAATAAAGTGGGAAAAAAAGAAAAATCAAAATGACAGAATTTACTTTTCTTATGATATCTCAATAACCGGCCCTGATAATCTCGATTTGTTTGAACTGCTTGACAATGCTTCTATGAATGCAACTTTTTCTCCATTTGACCGACCTTCTAACTCTTATGGTTTAAAAGTTACCAATACAATCCCATTAAAAAAGTGGCCACTCTGTATAGATATAGATTAACCAAGTACCATTTTATAATTAACTATTATTTTAGGGACTATCCTAATATTTTTCATAATAATTAACCCACTTTCAACGCATTTCTTCGGATGTTATCTGTTTGTCAGGGTGAACTATATTCCGCATATAGCTTGGAGATGATCCCCACATTTTACAGGAAAAATATTTTGAGTCTTTTTTTCCACTATAGAATTATAAATGTTTGTTTTGTTTGCCATAAGTGTGAAATAAAATAATCGAAGTGTCTATAAACATCAATTGGCATTTGTTAATTTTTTTTGTTGGCTAAACACTGAAAAATATTCTACCCTTCAACTTTTGTATTTATCTGGAGAATATAAATAATATTATTTAGTATCCACATTGATGAAAAAAAAACAAAAATAATTGACAACAAAATGATCAACTTACCAAAAGACAGGAATATGCTGAGGCACACCAACATAATGCAAAAAGGCCAATAATTTTTCACAGACACCCCAGTCACGAACGGAAAATCTAAATATTTACGTAAATCTTGCAGTAGCACATTGTAACGATTTCAGAATAGTGACCAGACTGATCTGACGTCTACGTAACAAGCGAATGATTTAAACTGAACGATTCTTGCATTCTTGCCTTTTTGGTTAGTTGAATTTCTTGTCACTCTGCAGGGGTTCGATTCATTTCCAAACATGCTGTGCAGGTTTTTATGTTATACCAAAGTTTGTGTGCCCAGAGGTTGACTTTTTAATTAGACGTCGTATTTCACGAGGAGGGTCGTAAATCATTCGAGGTCTGGTTCGAATGCTAACTAGCCACCTGACAGGCCTCAAACCCATGCAGGAAATGTTACTTCCATAGATTTTTACAGGGCTCACAAAGAACAAGATGAAACGATACGTTTTGGAGAAAGCTTGCATATTTGGGATTGCTCGAATGATTTTATTCAAACTTTTAATGAAATTTCTGCAGTATACGCAATGACTGATTTTTTACCGAGACAACGTATTAAATTTGAAAATCAAAAATGTTTTCTTATTACTGTCCAATTGAAGTTAGAGCCATATGTTGCTTTATCGAATTATCTAAAGAAATTGTTAGAAATTCAATTAATATTTCTGAAAGATATTGTATATGGCAACGGGCACCGCCATCTTGCGAAAACGTAAAAAATCTCGCCTGTTTTTTGTTTTTTTGAAATATCTCTGAACGGTGGGTTATACATCTCGATTGATCATATTCAATTCCAATATGGAGTAATTTTAGAGTTTGTTTTTTTATTGCTTTATTTAACGTCGGCCTATTTCTGCGACCAGGATTAAACATCAACACCGGTGAGCACACTCCTCCTATTATTCACTTTATGTTACAATTGCAACGGGATTAAATAAATCGGCGTATTTCTATCCAACGTACTGATTTATTACTTTTTAATACAACTTTATAACTCTTTTCTTTGACTTCTGTCAGTAAATTATATATCAAAAATTAGCCTGTCATTTTGTTTTCATTGCTATCTAAAATCATAAGAAAACATATATACAAGTGGCTCAAAATTATACAAGAATATCCAACATTCTCCCCCTTCGTAATGGGATCCCCATTACTCTTACTTGATATCAAGGAGGCATATTTTTGCTACAGGTCTCCTATATGTTCCCATTTTCGTCTCGACGTCTACTGTCCTCACGTTCCTGTCGGCGCCAGGAAAAACTGCTGAGATCACACCTTTCAGCCAACAGTTTCTTGGTAGATCTGCATCGACGATTATGACTACATCACAAACTTGAAGATTACGGGACTGTTTGTCGTACCATTTCGTTCGATTCACTAACGTTGGAAGATACTCTTTGATCCACCTTCTCCAGAATTGATCAGCTAAACCTTGGGCGATTCTCCACTGTTTTCTGGTAACCATATCCTTTTCTGACATCATACACGGAATTGGTGCGGCACTAGACGAACCTATCAGAAAATGGTTTGGGGTGAGGGCTTCTTCGTCGGCGGGATCTAAAGAAACATGAATTAATGGTCTGCTATTGACAATATTTTCAGCTTCAATGAGTGAAGTTAATAGAACTTCTTCTCTGGGAGACTGTTCTTTGAGTGAAACACGAAGGGCTGTTTTAACGGACTTCACTAGCCTTTCCCAACTTCCCCCAATATGAGGAGCCAGAGGACTTTGCAAAATCCATTCGATGCCTTTTGTAGTCATCTCTTCCATAATTTTTTTCTGGTCTATCTGAAACAAAGCATCTTTCATTTCTCTCGCTGCACCCCTCAGATTGGAGCCATTGTCAGAATGGATGCGTTGCGGACATCCTCTCCTTCCAATCATTCTTCTAATGGCTAAAATTGCGGAGTCGGTCGTTAGAGAACTGGCCAACTCCAAATGTACTGCCCTGGTACTAGGACATGTGAAAAGCACTCCATAGCGCTTTTCGTGACTCCTACGGACTGTTACTGTCATTGGACCAAAGTAGTCCATTCCTGTGAAAGTAAAAGGCCGGACAAAACTACTTACTCTGCATCCAGGTAGTGGGGACATTTCTGGAACTATTGGTTTTACTTTCATATTCTTACACCATTGACATGTGTTCCAAGTACTTCTGACGGCTGCTCTGGCACAAAGAACCCAAAATTTTTGTCCCACCTCGTTCAGCACAAGCTCCTGTCCATGATGACCTGCTTCATTATGATAAAACATCAAAAGTAATCGTGTAAAATAATTTTTGGGATCAATAATAATGGGATATTTCACACCATCATCAATATCTACTGATAAATTGAGTCTTCCATCGATTCTCAAAATTCCTTCGGCATCTAAAACAGGAGATAACTTATATAACCTACTGTTTTGATGAATCGGAATATTTTTCTTTGAACAGTTTATTTCTTCCTGAAAATTCTGATTTTGTGTATGTTTCACCCATATTTTTTCCGCTATGTCTATTTCTGCAGGAAGCAATCCAGAGCGAAAAGACATTTCATGTTTCAAGATTTTCGGAACTCGCAATATCCATGCTGTTGTCCTCAAGAGTCTTGTATAAGAAGAAAAACGAGTTATATCTGGAAGGTAATTGTAAGTTTCATCATTCGATGAAACTATAACAGTCACATATTCTTTTTTATTTCCGATTTATATTCTTTTTTCGTTTCCAGTATTTTCCCATTTTCTTCTTTTCTATTTCTGAACCAAAGTTCTTTGGCTTCCTTCAAGAAACTTGGTCCACTGACCCACCGAGATGTCGAGGTCCATTCACAATTGATATTTTGACGTGTAGCTTCATCTGCCACATTTTCATCTGTTGGTATCCAATTCCACTCTGAGGGTTTCGTCGTCTCCAAAATTTCACTGACTCTGTGACCAACAAATGGTTTGAATTTCCTTGCATCTGATCTCAGCCAACTCAAAACTGTACTAGAGTCTGTCCAATAAAAAGACTCATGAATTTTAAAATTGTGATTCTCTCGAATCGTTTTTGCTAAACGGCTGCCTAAAACTGCTGCTTATAGTTCCAGTCTTGGGATAGATATAACTTTCAAAGGACTCACTCTGGACTTTGCCATCACAAAGTTAACTTCTACAGAGTGTTCATTACTTATCCGTAAATATGCAACTGTGGCAAAAGCTTTCGAACAGGCATCACTGAATACATGTAATTGTACATTTTTTGATGCATTTATCAATCCATACCATCTGAAGATTTTGAAAGATGTTATTTTTTTCATTTCATTCAACCATCTAATCCATTTCTCATTTATATCATTTAACTTCTCATCCCATTCTAAGCCCATTCTCCAAATATCTTGTAGTAAAATTTTAGCTTTTATCGAAAAATTACACAAGAACCCAAGCGGATCAAAAAGAGACATACAATTTTAAGTACTCCTCTCTTAGTGCTCTTGCTTCTTCCCACTAATAAATCAGATATTTCTGCTGTTACCTCCAATTTGAACAAGAAATTGTCGTCATTCGGATTCCAGTATAAACCTAGGGTTTGCTCGATGGGGAGTTCTTTCTCCAAATCCAAGTCTTTGATTTCTCCGGCTCTCAATTCAATTGGGATTTCCTTCAAAACATCTTTAGAATTGCTTGTCCAATTCCTGATAGGAAATCCACCTCTTTTGTGTACTTTTATGACATCCGATATTATTTCCAGAGCTTCATCCAACGAATCCACACCATCCAAATAATCATCAACATAATGTTGCTCAACGATTACTTGGGCTGCTTTAGGGAACTCTTGTTCAAATTCTTTTGCATTTTTTCTCATGATGTATGTAGAGGAAGTGGGAGATGATACCGCACCGAAAATCATAACATTCATCCGGTATTCTTCAAGTTTACCTTCTTCACCCCACCAGAAGAATATTTGAGCATTCCGGTCTTCTTCTCTAATGTGGATCTGATGAAACATTTCCTGAATGTCTCCGGTGAACGCTATCTTTTTCTGACAAAATTTGAAAAGCACTCCTGATAAAGAATTCAGTAAATCAGGCCCTTTCAATAAGTTATCATTCAGACATATTCCATTCACTCTCGCAGCGGCATCAAAAACAAATCTTACTTTGCCTGGTTTCTTTGGATTAGTAACCCCAAAATGAGGGAGGTACCAACTGTTTTCGTTTAGAATTTTATCATTGGGAATCTTTTCTGCATAACCCTTTGTTAAATAATCATCTAATTTTTTCAAATAACTGCGAATTCATGATCTTTCGATATTTTTTTCTCTATGGATTTCATAGGACTTACCGCAAGTGCTCTTGATTCGACAAATTTCACCTCATCTTTCCAAAGAAGTCCTATTTTCCATTTTCCATTCTCTATCCTTCTCGATGCTTCTTCCATAATTCTTATAGCCCTCATCTCTTCTTTAGACATTTTTTCCTCGTAGATCTTCACTCCAAGGTTATCTAGTTTGAATGACTGTTTGACTAATTCATGTAGATCGTCACCTTCGTGGCTTGTGTGGAAGATAAATGAATTATCACATCTTCCGTGGAAGAAAGACTGCTTCACCAAATCATGAAGTTCGTCAGCTTGGTGGCTCATATGGAAAATAGAATCATTATCAACTCGTCCCCGAAAACAGGCAATGTTACCATGAATGATCCAACCTAACTTAGTACGAGATAAAACAGGACTATTTTTTCCTCCATCCCTGATTTCACGTGCAATAATCAAATCAATATTGTCTTGACCAATAAGCAATTGAGGTTTAGCATTCGACATCGATGAAACATTTACCGAAGATGAATATTTCAATTTTTTACCCAAATTTTTTGAATTTATTGTCTGAGGAGGTAGATTCAGATTACTTATTGTCCTAGCGTTATTTATCCAATGATTTTCGGTTTCATTTTCTCCTCGAATTTCAAAATGTATCCTCTGGGAATTATATTCTTTGTTGATAACAGAGTTTGTCCATCGTAAAGTCAACGGTTCTCTTGGTCCTGTAGCACCTAACTTCTCTGCTAGTTTCATATCGACATGATGATATGGGTGACTCAGTTCTTATATTTAATTTCTGGAGTTCATTTTCTAGGACTGAATGGGGTATTGACGGGCATACGTTAGATAATATTAGTCTTTCATTAGATGTAATGAGTCTCCGTGATTGCAGAACTTCGTCCTTGATTTCAATAAGGCCATTGTTGTTATTCATGAATTCATCTACGAGCTCTTTACTCGCAAGATAAACACAAACCCGATTGTTGGAAATACGTGATGCGAATAAAATATTTTTGGGTCCGATTTTGGTACCGGAAGTGGAAGTGAATAATCTTCTAATTTTATTCCATCTAGTGAGTCTATTAGGATCGCTTGTAGTTTGCTTGGGAAATTTGGGGCTTGATGGCTTCTGGCGATTGAAGAGTAGGTAGTAGGAGGTTGGTATGTTATTGTTGTTTGGTTGTTTGTGAGCCCGACGGACTCTACTTCAGGATGGATCATCTCTGTTTGGTTTCAAGAACTGCTGAGTGCGGCCCTGCATAGTGGCAGGTAGCACACTGATAAGAGCAGGAATGTTAACCTCCAAGTCTTTCGGTATTTGTATTTATATCTGGTTTGTGTTGTAATCAATTGGTAAGTTATCTTACCTTTTGGATAGTGTTTCATCAAATAGTAGAGGTAATTGGTGATGTTTTGCCACTTAAATTTATCACACTGTTTAGCTTTATTTAATAAATAGTCGGAGCTGATGTGAAATAAGGTTTATGGTATTTTGGTCAGAACCGGACTCCTGTATAACAATATGATCATACATGCCAGTGATTTCATTTGAAAAACACGTCTTTGGCCATATCACCAATAGGTATTCATCTTCTGTGCTGGAGAATGCAATGGCACGTTGTTCACGAGAACCCCAATTGATCGTACTATTTGCCCATCTTCATCATTGGATCGTTTGGCCAGGCATCATCAGTAAGTTCTTTCCTTTTCTGATTACCAGCCTTTTTAAATACCAATCCATTCCAGCTGAATAACGCAGAACTCATTTTGCTGCGGTCCAATGTCTTTGGTCATAACAAGAATTGAACCGGCTGAGTTGACTTCAAGCAAATTCAATATCACATTTGGTATATACACTCAAATACATCAAACCTCCTATCAATCTTTATTGTTGATATTCATCATCAGGATATATCACAGCAGGTTTTCCTAATTGTGTGTTCAGACACATCGGGGTTGGAACAGGTTTGGATTCATTTTCAGAATATTTTTGGTATATTCTTACTAGGAATCGGTTTCGAGAAACTTCCATACCAAGATTAAATATTTGACAGAACCAAAGTTTCATATGATTTCGTTATATACAAACATACTTCACATTTTGATTGCACATAACTCATGCACTTTGAATTTCTAATGACCTGTTTCAAAATATATTTAAACGAATCTAGACTTTGTGGCTACTAAAACACTGGATGAATTTTGGTATAGACTGCAGCGGTCATTAGCCTTCACAAATGTAAGATGGGCCATTCGGATTGGTCCATCTAATTATATTTTCAACAATAGGCCTGTTTGTCTAAAAAACTCGATTATGATCGTTTCGTTGGAAGGTTGGAGAATGTCTCCTACTGTTAGGAAAGTGTAAACGTTGTCGTATGCGAGTGAATTCGGAGCAGTCTAGAGGGATATGTGATACAGTAAGGGGTGGGTTACAATGAGCGCATACTCGAGGTCTCTGTTCCTTTAGCAGATGAATATGTGTGAGGTTGGTGTGACCTATTCTTGGACATGTGGAAGCAACTGTTCTCTTCTACTTGTTGTGTTCCTAAGAATCCGGAGTTCTATGGATTGTTCAATATTTTTAAGATATCTGTTGCTCTTCGACCATTCTTTCTGCCATTGATTTTGTATTTTCCTTCTCAGTTCGTTAGCATCTTTGCCAGTGTGACCGGAGTCCAAATAAATGTCGTTATATATCTATTTCAGGGTTGAGAGAATTTGCTGCACTAGCGGATCTCTCGACAATATGTCCTACATAGTTTGTACATATCAGCCATATAATTTGTCTCGGGTGTCTTCGATGTATCCTGAGGCGTACCAGATAGCATATATATATATATATATTAGTAATTTCGGGAAGTGTACAAGTGAAAGTGTCGTTTTAACTGTTATTGCGCTTCCGTCTCCTTTAGTCGTTGATCCATCGGTTTATATTACTGTTGTTTCGGATTATTGGTTCATTAAATTTTTGAACATTTGTTGGAATATCGTGGGGTTACTGTCAGTTTCTCGAGAAAGGGTATACTCTATATATGTGGTGGGTTTCGTGTCCATAGGGGTATTTCATACTTCTCCATTTGGATCGTTGGTTTGATGGTGTCATTGTGTCATGAAAATTTTATTGAGCTCACCAGGAGAGCGTAGCGATAGATCTAGTCTGCTGAATTTGTTTGATCTGGAGGTGAGGTAGGTACCGTTTTTTATATTTGGGAGGATTAGATTATAGGTTTCTGCCACGTATGTCTGAATGATCAGATCCCCGTGACGGGATTGTGCGAATTAAGCCTCCCAGAATATGGCGTGGGTTTGATATTTGTGATAGCACTCTTCTCAATTCTTCAGAGTTCCAATTGATATCAGGTAGATATATGTTACATAAGGTCATTTTGAATGGTTAGGATATGTGGATAGCAACTGCTTGGATGTTGGTGTTGAATGGTAATACGAGTGATCTTTATATTTCTCAAAAATTAACCAACAAAACTAACATTTCATGGAATATCTGTAGATGAATTCAGGTTATAGCTCAGAAAGTTGGGAGTAGAATGGAAAACCCCCGTATCATCAACAAGTTCAAAATACAAGTTCCTTCAGAAATAAGAACTGAAAAAACTGTCATATGCGTCATCATGGATCTGAAGTATGTTGTACGCACTGCAGTACGAAAGCAGTATCTAATCACACGAGATTACACTGTTCTGCATGTAAAGTAGATTTGTGCCAATTCGAATTGAGAAATTGTTTTATTACATTTCATGCCAACTAACTTGTTCCATGAAATTGCCACCTTCCCTTCAAAATATTTTTGAAATACAAAAAAACAGTATCCATCCAATTTTGTTCATTTCTAGCATATCATGCCCTAGGAATCAACAAAAGACTGCTTAATTCGCAAAAATCAATCAACAAAAGCGCAAAGTTTTTGGTATGCTAAATCATACAGAGGGTTATCGAGAGTCATCCAGGATGGGCTACAAACTTTCCCAATGTATTGATAAAATTAATTGAGGTATATTTCCATATTGAAGTGTTCAGTCGAATTGAATAAAAATTATTATATTTGGAAAAAAAATTGTACTTCTGAAGTTGAGAAAGCATAAAATATATTTTTGAAGTTTCCAACAATGATTTACTACCTTCAATATTACTAATTGTTATATTAATAAATGAACTACCTACATATGAATATTGGAGGACCGTTTATATATAATTCATCTAAAGAAGTTCAATACTCCAGGATTAATATTAACGTACGTAACTAGAACTTTCGAGTCAACACGAAAATTTGTAATTGAACAACCCGATTATACCTGAATGGGAAGTTACTCGATTCGTGATTAATTGGTCGTGCCAAACAATATTCTTTCGTGGAATATTATTTTCTTTTGTTTCGGTATTTTGCAGACATTAAATTCACAATTGTGATTTCATTCAGAAAGTATTCAAATGAACGATGGAAAAAGCTGTAGATAATTTTATCAGAAGACAAATATTGGAACAGGTGCTATTGCACCCCGGTGATTATGCGTATCAGCAGATAAATCCACACCACTGCAAGACCACTCCACTGCAACTGACAAATGAAATACAAGATGCACTAGCAAACAAGAGACCTTGATATATGCCTTTATAAGCGGCCCACAGACGGTCAATATTATTGTAGAATATATTGTGCAATATTATTGAGAGGAGGCCCTAGACTATTCAATATTCTCTCAATATTTAATTAGTCATTTTGAACATGTCAAGCGATACAGAGGCTGCTTGCATAGCCATTGTAATTACTGAGTGTCTAAAAAGAAAGCAAAAAAGGAACCGTCGACGTCGTCGTGTGTGGACGAAAGACTGGTTGAAGAAAAGGCATCAGTACACTCACGAGAGTTTATTAAGTGATTTAAGATTTGGTGAACCAGATGATTTTCGGAATTTTTTGCGATTGGACGGTACATCATATGATGAGTTGCTCGAAATGGTCACGCCTATAATCCAAAAAACTAATACTAATATGAGAGATGCTATATCTCCGAGTCAGCGGTTGTCAATTACTCTGCGATATTTGGCTACAGGAAATACTTTTGAAGACTTGAAATTTACAAGCGCTATATCTCCACAATCAATAAGTATGATTGTGATGGAAACATGCACGGCTTTAACACATTGCCTGAAAGAATACATACAGGTAAGAGACAAAAATTAAGTTTTTATTTCTTGTATTTGAAAAGTTATAATAATTATGTGCTTATATAATATTAATCGAAGTTAGTTAGTACTGAAAGGAAAGTGTGAAAAATACTGAGCTGCTGTAGACTGTCCCACACTACGCTGGTTATGACATACTGATTCTATTTGTATAGAGTTTTGAGATGTATCTAACTTCGTCAACGTTGGTTGAGATTGTTCTACGAAATATGGACTTGGTGGGACGCTACTGTACGGATGTGATGTGTACGGAATTGATGTACTGTGCGGAGGTGCGGGTAGAGGAAGAAATATCAATTTGCACGGAGTCCCTGTGCAAAGTTCCTAATTGACCTTCGAATAATATGTCATTATTCGCCTTTTTGGCAAACAGCTGTTGGTCAGGTCCCATTTTCTCCTCTCTACTGCCCAGGCTGTGGCAATTTTGTCATAAGTACCCGCTTTTTGATACTTGAAGACGTTGGCGAGCCAATGATATTAACTCACTTGGTTCATCTGTATTATTTGCCTTTTTGTTATGAGGTCCATGTTTCACCTGTAAATAAATATATACTAATTTGTAATAACAAAAAGCATAGGAAAAATATTACCTAATAGTTTTCAAGCAGCTATCTATGAAATTTGAAGTTTATCAAAATATAAGTACATACTTTGTACAAGGGTCTTTTCATAATATTTTGTCGTACATGTTTTGGTGATAACTTTGTTTTGAATTGCAGATTCCTAAAACGGAGGATGAATGGAAAAGTGTTGCCAATGACTTTTATAATACATTAAACTTCCCTAACTGCCGGGGTGCCGTGGTTGGGAAATATGTAGCAATTAAAAAACCCTCACATACAGGATCATATTACTATAACTATAAAAAAAAAGCATTGTACTACTCGCAGTTGTAAATTCAAATCATGAGTTTATTATGGTAGATGCCGGTATTAATGGACGAATATCAGACGGTGGCGTTCTGAGTAGCACTCCATTTGGAAAGGCGTTATCAGACAAGAACCTGAAAATTCCTGAAGCCTAGTACGTTACCAAATAGTGACAAGAAAGAACCATTTGTTTTTGTTGGCGATGACGCTTTCGCGTTAACAGAACATTTTATGAAACCTTATGGTCAAACAGGATCAACTGCTGAACAGCGTATTTTCAATTATAGACTAAGCCGTGCACGCCGCATTGTCGAAAATGCATTTGGCATTGTGGTTTCAATATTTGGTGTATTTCAAAGACCTATTGGGCTATCTCCTGAGAAAGCACAATTAGTTGTTTCAACGTGTTGCTACTTGCATGACTATTTAAGGAAAAGACAACCTAAAACCTACACCTGCACAGACTCTGCAAATACTGGAAACTTGGGGTTAGACAATATTATTGAAGTACCAGGGAGAATCAGTGAACAGTCAACAACACTGCAATCATCTTGCTTTAGAAATTCAACTACAATTGCGAAATCCGTCCGAGATACTTACTGTTATCATTTTAATAATGAAGGCCAAGTTCCTTGGCAGAACAAATTTGCTTAGAACAAATAAATAAATACGTTTATACCTACTCAAATATTAAATAATAATAATGTATTATATTGGCTATCATTGAAAGTACCTACTTGAGAAATATAGTATAAAATATACTGGGTGTTCATTCAAAAGTTCGAAATGGATGGAAATTTTTATATTTCCATCGATTTTTGACATATGGGGGTGCAGAATCTTTCAGTGAACACCCAGTATAGTGTATATAATCAACTCATGCTAACAGTTATTTTCCTAGCTGAATTATCAGCAACCTGGCTCTCACTTTCAGTTTCTTTCTCTCCTTCACACTCTGACGACATAGTATTTTGCGAATTGCCTGCTTCCTCGAGGCCAATAATAAAAGGCATTTCTTCAAAATACCATAGCGAAGGCTCAACTACGTCGTCTGCCCCAATACCACTTCTTTCCGAATCACTTATTCTCTTCAATTCCTTTCGAAAATTTGTTCTCGAAGAATTTATTTTTTTAACTTCTTGTTTATCCGCGTCCAGATATTTTTCCTTGTATTTTCGGAGTAACTCCTCATATTGGTCATTTTTTTCAATTCTATTGCTGTAGTCTCTGCCTTTAATATCCCAGAGAGCGGGTGAAGAACGATATACTTCGATTAGTTCTAAAATAAATTTCCTGTCATGCTCCCTCTCGTTGGATGACATGATTATACGGGTACAGAAAATAGGCTCTCACCAACCACTCTTCATTTCAATACTAAACTAAATATTGAAATATTGCGCAATGTCGCCCACAGACGACTGAATATTTTTCGTTTTGCACAATAAAAATCAAACCGATTTTGATTGATACAATATATTGTGCAACCTTTCATGAATCACAGACGGTCAATATTATTGTACAATATAAAATATTGCGCAATAATATTGACCGTCTGTGGGCCGCTTTACTGGCAGAGCTGTGCGGAGCACTGACGAAAAGTCCTTCGAGCACTAAGCACTCTTGAAAAGTACTCCCGAGGCTGGAGCACTAAGCCCTTTTATTTCTGAAAGGCTCGCGATTACTAAGCACTTTTCAAAAGGGTGAGACTGTAAGGCACTTAAGTTACTTTTTAAATTAGAAATGCTGTAATAAACAATTTGTTCCAAAATAAAAATAAAAGTTTTTGTATTTTCGGTTTGATCACGTCGAATTGGATCCAGAACATCAATGGAAACATAATAATGATGTAAAATGCAATGATGACCCGTATGATATATTATTCATAAGTGTGGCGTGTGGCATTGAATAAACTGGTGTTGAATAAATACGACTCACATACTCTAGTGTACTTTATTCTTGAAGTTAGTTCCTCTAATGATCGAATTTCGATAAATCATGATTTTCGACCCCAAAAACCTCTACATACCAATTTTCATTGAAATCGGAAAATAAATAAAAAATCTCGTCCGCCATTTAAGATCCTCCATTTTGCATTTTGACAATAAAATCATAATCTGCGACCCTAAAAATCTCCAGATAGCAATTTTAATTAGATTCGGACCATCAATGATACAAACACGTCAGCCAAATCGGAGCCGCCATTTCGAATTCCTGAATTTTTTTCAACAAAATAATGATCTCCAATACCAATTATAAATAGAATAGAAATAGAATTATTTCATCATTGAAAAAATTCTTATACACATGTGATTACAAAGAGATATAAAAACTATCAGACTAGTCAGACGTACAGATACAAACTTATGTTAAACCTACGTCAATCTAAAGTGTTTATTCTAAACATTTGTATTTTCTTGTTGCCATGCCTTGGATATTGAGATGCATAATATCCAGGGATGCTTCCATATTTCCTTCAAGTTGATCTATTTTATTATTTTCGCCTGCCCGCTTAGTTGTAGAGTCTTTTGAGTGACAGGTACTTAAGTTGGTTGTATTCAAAAATCCTCCCTGTGGTTGTAGTGGTTTGCACCATGCTGATGGTATTTTATAAAGTCGAATCGTCGTATGGCTACACTTTTGGGCCAGTTGTTTGGATTATGTAGTTCATCTCTTAAGCTGAAGTCAGCACTCAACTTGAAACATTTATTTTGTGTGCTCGGTGTTGGTAGTTCATTGCAATTTACTTCCCTGTCTTTGAATTGTGGTAATTCCTTCAGGTATTTTAGAATTTTTTCTTCAGTTACATGTCTTTTCAGCCTGTACAGATATAACCAGACTTTTTTGTCCACTCCAAAATCCTGATTCTCTTTTACACCCATTGTTTTTTTCCTTAAGTCGTTTGTATTGCTTCGAATATTTTTTCTTCTTATAACTTCAGTAAATCCATCATTTCCATTCACTTTGTTTTCTGTGTGGTCCACATTCAATTTTACTCTCATCTACCTGAACTATTATCCATCTGAGTTTTAACAACAATTTTGTAGTGAAGTTTTTGTGATTCAATTATCCAAGGAGGCTCCAGTGTGCTGTTTGAAGATTCTTGGTTCAGATTTGGTAAATGGATCCAGGTATTCTGGTTTTGGAGTGCTTTTCGAATGATTATGAGATTGGAATTTGACAGCCAAGACTTGACAATAGATCTCACTTTTATTCGTGCTGACACCAAGAAAAATTTCATATACACAATGTTTCTGATATAGTTGCAATAACTTCAAGAAATGAAACAGGATAATTCCAAAAATTCGAGCAATAATGATGTGTTATCATGCATTATTTGTGAAAAATCTTTCAAAGCCAAGAAAGGGTTGAATATCCATACCGGACGAATTCATAGACCTCAAGATTCGTTGAATCCTGATAACGATATATCAAGAAAGTCGGAAATTGAAAATGACGGATCACAAGAATTTTTAAATCATGATGATTTGAGGTCTATTGAAGGAATTCAAATTCGACTGTCAAATTTAAAGAGAAATTCTATCATTATCAAGAGAGTACCCAAAGCAGCAAGAATATCTGCTGCATTATCTTCAAGCAAAGCTATCGACGAGTGTATTTAAAACAACACAACAGCAGCTTGGGTAAAGTTGTTTATGTTTGCTTATATATCTTTCAATATTCCTCAAGGCATTCATAAACACAAACAATCTCTTGCTTCTGTGATGAAGAAAAATATCAACAACCCCTCAAATTCATTCACCTCTGATTCGCCATTCAAGAACAATTTCTGAAATATCCAAAATTTAACCAAGAGAGTAGTAAGCAAAATTTCAGATGGAGATATTTCTTCGGCAATTCGAATAATGAGCTCAAGTGACACTGTCGCTAATTTTGACTCTTCAACACTTTTAGAACTGCAATCAAAACACCTCGCAGCTTCTAACCATAGCAATATATCTGCTCCAGACGATGAAGCCCTTCAAGTTACAGAGTCTGATGTAATGAAAACAATAAAATCATTCCGTGTTGGATCTTCTGGTGGATTGGATTCTCTCAGGCCATCTCACATTCAAGACTTGTTGAGCCACAGTTCAGGATTCTCGAAAGATAAGCTTTTATCATCACTAACATCCTTATGTAACTTTATGCTAGCAGGTGAAGTTAATCCAGACATCTGTCCCATTTTGTATGGAGCCACACTTTGTGCTCTTAAGAAGAAAACTGATGGAATCCGACCAATCGCAATTGGATTATTTTATCGTCGTTTGGTTGCTAAACGAGATGGACTGGGCAAAGTTTTTCGCCCTGTTCAATTTGGGTTCGGTACACCTGACGGTTGTGAAGCTGTTACTCACGCTGCTCGGCAATTCATGAATTATCACCCAAACCCTCCATCCAAAATATTTTTGAAATTAGATTTCAAGAACGCTTTCAATTCGATCCACCGCAACATCTTATTAGACCAAATCAAGAATATGATTCCCAATCTCTTCCCTTTTCTTAACCAGTGTTACCAAAATGGATCTTTTCTATCTTTCGGTGATAGCCTGATCATGTCTGAAAGAGGAGTTCAACAGGGAGATCCTCTGGGACCAGCGTTATTTCGTTTAGCAATCGAAAAATTAACCAAATCGTTGGATTGTGATATATGGAGGAGATATCAATTCAGTGCTTGATAATGTAACGAACCTAGGCCGGACCTGTCGCCTCCCGCGTCGCCATCGACAGCGATGAGATCATCCCCGGAGATATTCGAGAACCATCCAGTCCCTCTTCCGCGTAATGCAACGGTCAATATTGGAAACAATTGGAACATGCCGTCGCCAACTGGAAGAATTCGAAACATCGAGAATGCTGTATCGGAGATAAATAGACAGCCCTCAAGAGGGAGTGAACAGTCTGAACGAGCCCATACCATCGAGCTATACAGTGGCGTAGTAATATAAATTAAGTTGTAGATTAAGTGTGAAATAAATTAGTTAAACCAAGTTAAGTTTATTTACGTTACAATTGGTGTCGGAAGTGAGATTTTGAAAATAAACAAGTGATCGTGGAGTGGATAGTCAGAAAAATAAATTGATAGACCTTTTTGTACTCCCAAAATAGACAGTGGCCCGGTTTTCGCGAAGTGGACAATTGTGCGTGGGAATATAAACTGATACACTCTTGGCCCGTGGAAACTGATACACTGGTGGCCCGTGGAAAATAATTCGCGAAGTGAATTTTTAACAAACTGATAAACTTTTTCGTGTGAAACAGACTGATACCTCGTCAAAGACAAAATGTGTTCAAGAAAAGTGCGCCTTGCGGACTTGAAGGTAGCGGAATTGAAACAGGAATTGGAGGAAAGGGAACTGGAAACAACAGGTAAAAAGCAAGTACTCCAGGAAAGACTTGCAGAAGGACTTATACAAGAAGGTGAGGACCCCGATTTTTCCCTTTAAAACATTTTTATTCGAAGTTCCCTGGAGGAAATTCTAGAAATCTGGAAGAGAAGCTTGAAGAAAATGCTAGAAATCTGGAAGAGAAGCTTGAAGAAAATTCTAGAAATCTGGAAGAGAAGCTTCTAGAAAATTCAAGAAGCCTGGAAGAAAGTTCCTGGAAAACACAGAAGGCCTAAAAAAAGAATTGTGTGGTGTGGCTAATTTCCTAGAAGAAAGAATGGGAACCGTTGAGACAGAGATAGATAAAATTAGGGAGCAAATGAACACGGAGGTAGATAAAATCAAAGATGGGGTCGAGGCAGAGATGGACAAGATGAAGGAAATAATCAGCGATGGAATCAAAGACGGAATCGAGGCAGAAATGGACAAAATAAAGGAAACGATCAGTAAGCTGGAAAAACAAATTAATAGTGCGTCCTCCACAGAGATGGTTAACGAAAATGCAATGCTGGACTTGAGTTTGAACGTGGATAAAGTTCAAGAGGGTATAAAAGATGTCAAGGTCATTTCAGAAATAGGGAAGCTTTCCATGAAGCCGCCTCAGTTCGACGGAAAACTCCATGGGCAAATTACCGCCGGCAGTTTGAAGCAGCGGCCAAAGCAAACGGATGGAATGCAGGGGAAAGAGCTGTTAACTGAACTTGCATTACGTGGAGAAAGCGACAAATATTCTACAAACTCTCACCGCCCAAGAACAGGAGGACTATGATCAGCTGATTAAACATCTAGAATTACGATATGGCCACGCCCATTTGGAACACGTATACCACTCCCAGCTGAAAAATCGCTGCCAAAAATCGGGCGAATCCTTACAAGAATTCGAAACTGACATTGCACGCTTGGTTCGTCTCGCATATCCAGCCACACCAGAAAATGTAATGGAGCGACTAGCGGTTCAAGCATTCCTGGATGGACTCCGTGACCAAGAAACCAGACAAGCGTTGACACTAGCCCGTCCAACACATCTCGTAGACCACTGGCACGCGCTTTGGAATTCGAGGCAGCGAAACAATCTTGCAAAGCCAGAGTAAAGTCCGAATGATTGAGGAAGACTCACGGAGCCTGCTAATTTGGAAGCTGCCATAAGGAAAGTGATTAGGAAGTGTTCCCTGAGAAAAGACAGATAAGATGCTGGAATTGTGGCAAAATTGGACATGTGCGTAGCAAATGTCCAACATTCAAACACGACTCCGATGCAGGAAAACTAAAGAAGGTCGACGAGAAGGGGCAATCGTCGGCCTGTGTCCAGCAAGCCCTGGTTAACAACGCATATGTCGCTATCCTGCAACGACAGAACAGAGGTGTTTTCGAGACGGTCTCATCAATAACGAGCCTTGCACCATGCTGCTAGATACAGGTGCGACTAGGACAATTCTCGGACCTTCCTTGCCAAAAACACCGGAAACAAGTTGAACCGACAACTTGGAAGCTACGCACAGCAACAGGGAGCCAGCTACTGTATGCGAGCTACCGATTGAAATAATTTTGGGCAGCACTAAAGTGAAACATCGAGGCACTGTGGGAGACATCGAAACGATGCAACCATCGGAATGGAAACATCATGAATTCCAGGGGGTTTGAATTGATTTCAAAGACGGCGTCCTACGTGTCAACGGAGAAGAGCTGGTACTTCATGGGAGAAGTGAAGAGTTGATCCGTGTGCCTGTTGGCTGAAGATATAAACTGAGAGGCTGAAACCATCCTGGAGGCTCGCCTGGACGGGAGTGCGGCAGTGGAACGCATGATGTTCGACCCAAACTTCATGATGAAAAATTGACGAGGGTTGCCCTGGGGAAAACCCTGTTACGTGCTGAAAATGTGTACCGGTAAGGGTCATGAATGTCATACTTTCCAGTGACCTTAAAGGAACAATTTTAGGGCACTGCTCGTCAGTTTCATCTGTGATCCGAGGCGTACGAGGTACGATTAAAAACCAACAACTTGCCCACAGAACTAGAAAAATTAGTTGCCATCCTTCCAAAGACATAAAACCAGCTCAACAGCCCAAACTAAGAGATTTAGTAAAAAAGTACCAAGACATCTTCGATACCGGACAAGAAAAAGGTCGAACTAATTGGTCCAGCACAAGATTGATACTGGGGTGCCCGACCGATCCGGCAATCAGCAAGAAGACTTCCTCTGCCAAGAAGGAAGAGGCTGACAAAATAGTCAGCGATATGGGAAAAAAGGGAGTTATCGAACCATCTGACAGTCCCTGGTCTTCTCCAGTCGTACTGGGGAAGAAAAAGGATTGGATCGACACGCTTTTGTTTAGACTATTGCCAACTTAATAATGTCACTAATTAGGACAGTTACCCTCGCTCGAGAATATATGACACCCTTGACACGTTGGTTGGTTTCACGATTTTCTCGACCCTTGATCTAAAAGAGTGGATACTGGCAAGTAGAACTCGCTCCAGGAAGATCGAGAAAATACTGCTTTACCATCGGCTCAGGTTGTGGCAGTTCACCGTTATGCCATTCGGGCTCTGTAATGCTCCCGCCACATTCGAAAGATTGATGGAGACAGTGCTGAAAAGGACTCTCATGGAACACGTGTCTAGTGTATCTCGACGACATAATTGTGGTCGGCAGATCATTTGAGGACCACGTGAAAAACTTGGAGGAAGTATTCCTGCGACTGAGGAACTCCGGTTGAAGCTGAGCCTAAGAAATGCCATCTGTTCCAAAAGAAGTACGATACCTCGGCCACGTTGTTCTGGAGAAGGAGTGGCAGTGGATGACCAGAAGATCAAAGCTGTTAAGGATTGGCCCATCCCAAAAGACATTCACCAACTTCGAAGTTTCCTTGGTTTATGCACATACTATCGCCGATATGTGCTGGGATTCGCCAACATCGCTAAACCACTGACCAGGCTCACGGAAGGCCAAACAAAGTTCCAGTGGTCCGAAGAATGTCAAGATTCATTCAGGAAGCTGAAAGGAGCTTTGATCAACGCACCTATACTGAGCTATCCCCACCCAAAGGGAAATTCATTTTGGATACGGACGCCAGCAACGTGGGACTTGGAGCTGTCCTATCTCAGATCCAGGAGGGACAGGAGAAGGTCATTGGTTATTTCAGCAAGACGCTTAGCAAACCAGAGCGCAATTACTGTGTCACCAGGCGAGCTGTTAGCTGTTGTAAAGGGAGTGGAGCATTTCTACAAGTACGTGTATGGAAGAAGATTCCTGTTGAGAACGACCATGCCGCTCTCAAATGGCTCTTACAGTTCAAAATCCTGAGGGTCGAAGTAGCACGTTGGATCGAGAGACTCCAAGAATTGATTTCGAGATCGAACATCGAGCCGGAACTAGCCATAAGAATGCAGATGCCTTGTCGCGAAGACCATGTCCAGATGATTGCTACATTGCCGACGAGAGCAGAAGAGAAAAAGCAACACTTTGTAGAACCGCGGCAATGGATGACAACTGGAATGACAGCAAGATCCAGAAAGACCAAGAGGAGACCCCGACTGGCAAGTCGTCAGCTGGAAGAAGGCAATCGAAGACCATCATGGCAGGAAGTCGCAGGTTACTCGCCGGCTGTTAAGTCCTATTGGGCACAATGGAACTCTCTTATTCTGACAATGGGATCCCTGAAACGGTGCTGGAGGCCGATATTGGTGGGGAAGACGACGCCAAATAATTGTTCCCAGGAACAGAAGAGAGGAAGTGCTGCGGAAATCCATGATGGAATCGCCGGAGGACATCTGGGAGTGACGAAGACCCTGCAGAAAGTGAGGCAACGGTTTTACTGGGCCAATTGTCGCTGACGTCCAGGACTGGTGCAGGAAGTGCGCTGTATGCGCTGCTGAAGAATGGACCTCGAATACGACCCAAGGCCCCGATGCGTCAGTACAACGTAGGCAGCCCGTTCGAGAGAATCGCATTGACATCGCCGGCCCGTTTCCCGTATCCGACCACGGGAATAAATACATCCGGGCAAATGGACTACTTCAGTAAGTGGGCGGAAGCCCTGCCCTGCCCAACCAGGAAGCCATCACCGTCGCCGACGTCTTGGTGAAAGAGTGGATATGTCGATTCGGTATTCCAATGGAACTGCACTCGGATCAGGCAGAAATTTCGAATCCAACCTTTTCAAGAAATATGTCTACTGCTGAACATCCGCAAGACAAGAACCACGGCCCTACATCCGCAGTCCGATGGAATGGTGGAACGGATGAACAGGACGATCAACCGCCACTTGTCCAAGGTTGTTCCTGACCATCAAAGAGACTGGGACCAGTATCTTCATTTTGTTCCTGATGGCTCATCGATCCGCAGTACACGAGTCAACCGGTCAAACTCCTGCTAGTATTATAATGGGCCGGGAGAACTGCGACTGCTTGTGACCTGAAGTTTGGGATACCGCCAGGACAAGACACTGCGGGAAGGACTACGTCAGCAAACTTCGGCAGAGAATGGACGACATCCACGAACGAGTCCGGTTGAACATCCAGAGTGCCAGCGATAAAATGAAGAAGACCTATGACATCAAGGCCGACGCTGGAGGATTTAAGGTTGATGACCTGGTCTGGCTGTACAACCCCAAACGTCGTCGTGGACTATCACCAGTTGCGGAACTCGTGGGAAGGCCCGTATAAAATCGTGAAAAGGATAAACGACCTTGTACCGAATCCATAAGCCACCCGAGGGAAACCAAGGGTCGTTCATTTCAACAGGTTGGCCCTTACGCTGGAAACCATGACCAAGTTCGCACCCTCAAGCCACCGGAGGATGATATGACGTTCGAAAAGTTTATGTCCTTGTATTCAAACGGGCAGAAAGTTCTACATGGGGTTACTAGAGAGGAGTCACGAGACCTTTTCGAGGTGCCTGCTGACTACGCACTAGCGCACTGTGTGGCAGAAGATCTTCGAATGTCCAGGGGCATCGCCGTAGTGTTCTCCAAGAAATTTGGTCAACTCCAAACACTGGGGAGCAGAATCCAGAAGTTGGTGGGTGCTACAGTTGAAGAAAGGCCAGAGAAACATCTACTACCTAGTCACAAGAAGGCATTCCCAAGATAAACTGTCTTATGAAGATGTCTGGAAGAGTCTCACCAAACTAAGAGATACTATGGTGGACCAGAATCTGGTGGATCTAGCAATTCCAAAATTATCCTGTGGTATTGATGGGTTGGATGGAGAGTCATAAGAAGTATGCTGGAGGCGATATTCAGATCCAGCGGCGTCAAGATTTTGGTTTGTTGAACCCTTCCACGACGATCATGAAGACCGTGGGTGTTACTTCCATCGAACTTCACGGTGCAGAATTGAAGTCAGCGAATATCGTCATACTCCAAGGATGAAATTTCGGGACGAATGTCTTTAAGAAGGGGCAATGTAACGAACCTAGGCCGGACCTGTCGCCTCCCGCGTCGCCATCGACAGCGATGAGATCATCCCCGAGATATTCGAGAACCATCCAGTCCCTCTTCCGCGTAATGCAACGGTCAATATTGGAAACAATTGGAACATGCCGTCGCCAACTGGAAGAATTCGAAACATCGAGAATGCTGTATCGGAGATAAATAGACAGCCCTCAAGAGGGAGTGAACAGTCTGAACGAGCCCATACCATCGAGCTATACAGTGGCGTAGTAATATAAATTAAGTTGTAGATTAAGTGTGAAATAAATTAGTTAAACCAAGTTAAGTTTATTTACGTTACAATAACTTACGCACTGTCATTTCCACTTCCAAGGCTCTAGGTTTGGAATTAAATTTTAATAAATGTGAAATGTTTTCTTCGAGCACTTTGAAATCAGACGAATTGTTGAAGTTCACCTCCCTTGCACCGGGAATCACGTTCCAGGAAAAACCCAACTGGATTCTGCTTGGTGCTCCGCTATCTGATGAAGCACTTTCTGTATGCCTCATAGAAAAACAGAAGGCACTGTCACTCATTGCTTCTAGAATGAGTGATATTCCAACACACATTGCATTTTTCATTCTGAAAAACTGTTTGGCAATTCCAAAGTTAACATACATTATGAGATGCAGCCCGACATGGCACAGTGAAGAGCAACTCCTGGAATTCGATTCTATTTTGCGAAAAACTTTGGAAGGAATAACGAATAATCATATGCAAGACAATACTTGGCGTCAAGCAGCATAACCTGTCGACGAAGGAGGCTTAGGAATACGATTGGCATCCTCTCTTAAACTTCCAACTTATTTGTCATCTTTCAGTAGTGTTTCTCAATTAGTTTATATGATCTTACCAGATTCATTCTCAAATGTACCCAACCATCTTTTTGTGGAGGGAGAGCAGGAGTGGATTGCCAAAACCAATTCTAAGATACCTGAATCAATGGAAAAGTTCCAAAAAGCTTGGGATCGCCCACTTATTGAAATGGTTGCTAAGGATTTGCTTGTTTCAGCTACGTCAGCATGAGAAAAGGCTCGAATCAAAGCAGTGACTTCCCACCCCTGAGCCAAGCTCCTGAATAGCTTGGCTCAATGCTTTACCTGCCACTTCACTTTGGTCTCTTTTAGATAATGAATCTCTCAGAATATCCATTGGACTACGACTAGGATCTTCTATTTGTGTCCCTCACACATCCAAATGTGGTACTCTTGTAGATGAGAAAGGAACCCATGGTTTGAGCTGTAAATTCAGCGCAGGACGTCAATCCCGTCATCACGCAGTCAATGATTTATTGAAACGTGCATTAACAACAGCCAATATTCCATCGATCTTAGAGCCTACAGGTGTCAGCAGAGATGATAGTGACCGCCCCGACGGCATGACACTTATTCCATGGAAGTTCGGAAAACCCGCTGTTTGGGATTTCACCTGCGTTGACACGGTTGCCACTTCACACGTAGTTGCTTCCTCCAAGTGTCCCGGAGCAGCCACAGTGAATGGGGAGAAAATTAAAAGTAGAAAATACCAAAATTTACAACAACTCTATATTCTTTATCTTGTTGCCGTTGAGACTTTTGGAGTATTCGGTCCCAATACTTTCGAATTCATTGAAGACATAGGAAAACGAGTAACAGAAGTGACCAATGATAGAAGATCAACTACATTTTTGATCCAAAGGATTAGCATTGCGATCCAGAGGGGTAATGCTGCTTCTGTTTTGGGAACTATTCCTTCATCACGTCAACTGAATGAATTATTTTTAAATCCTCAAAGGACGATTCTTCCTATGGAGAGTTCATATAAACCCCTTAGTTCAGTTCTTAATGATGACTTGTCAAAAGCAACACGACCTTCCATATCTCCATGTAATTCTCCATCGAATAGCCTCAACACCCTTTCACACAGATCCAGTGCCAGTAAAAATCGTCGTATCAGAGAGCACAGCTCTGTTAGTTATAACACCTTCAAGCCACGAAAGTACACGAAAATGCCAAAATTCTCGGTCTGAATGGTCTGAAAAACATTGGAAATACCTGTTTCATGAACAGCGTTATACAATGTTTATCTAACACCAAATGGTTGCTCGAGTATCTGAGAAAAGACGAGTATATGAGGGATATCAACACAAGCATATCAAATATGAAGGGTGCTTTGATAAAACAATTTGCGTTAGTGATAAAAGATCTTTGGTCGGAAGATTCATCTGATGAGGTGGTGAATACTGTTTCCTTCAAAAGCCAGATACAAAAATTTGCACCTCGTTTCAGGGGGTACGCTCAACAGGACGCTCAGGAATTTCTAAGATATTTATTGGAAGGTCTCCATGAATATGTAAACAGAGTGACAGGAAAGCTCAAACCTACCTTGAAAGAAATCGATGAAATATTGAGTGACCATGAGAAGGCACAGGAGTCTTGGTCAAGATATCTTAGAATGGATAACTCGAAAATTGTTGATAATTTTGTTGGTCAACTAAAATCATCGTTGAATTGTTTTTCATGCGGCTATTGTTCTGTCTCTTTTGAACCCTTCTGGGACCTTTCACTTCATATTCCACAGAATACTGGCCAGCTCAGTCCTTCACAATGTTTAGACTCGTTTACTAGGAAAGAAATTTTGGACGGCGAAGAGAAACCAACTTGTTGTAATTGTAAGGAAATGATAAAATGCACAAAGTCATTATCTATACATAAGTTCCCCAAAATATTAGTAATTCACTTGAAACGATTCTCGCCGATGGGTAGATTTATGGGAAAACTAAATGCCACCATTGACTTCCCTCTCGATGGTTTAGATATGAGTAATTATGCAGCAGATAACGTAGCCCCGTGTCTTTACAACTTATATGCTGTGTCCAACCATAGTGGAACAATCTATAGCGGACACTACACGGCTTACTGTAGACACCTTTATGCAGGCACATGGTACAAGTACAATGACTCCAGAGTATCACCGATATTCCCAAAATCCCTTATAAGTGGAGAAGCATTCATCTTCTTCTATGAGCAAGAGGACGCCCAATCACACTTTTAGTTTCTTAGTTTTTCATTCTCAACCATTTGTTTTATTAATTAATAAAATATTTAGTATTTAATAATATTATCCATTATTTTCGGTTGGTGTTGACTTTCTACATCAAATTGTTTTGTTGTTGGGTCATTCACCTTTTGTTTACTAGAACTGGGTTCATGTTTCTGTTGTTGTTTGGCTGGGTCGTTTTGTGAGGGATTGTGTATTGTTCCTTCAGTGGACTGGTGGCATTTTTTCGCTTCACTGTGTTTTTTTATACCCACTTTATCTCTCGAGTTTTTTGTACTAACCTTCTCTAGCAATTCGGTTTTGTCTTGAAGTAATTGATTGTTTTGTTCCAATAATCTTATATCATCCAATAGAATTTTTCTCATCCTTTTCATTCAAAAGTTTTTTTAATAGTTCATTTTCACATCGTAACTTTTGGATTTCTTCATCTTTGAATTCATTTTTACCTTGGCTGATGTTTTCACAACAAATAATTCCACTGTCACATATTTTCACATGTTTTGGTTTATTTCTTGTGGAACAGGATTGATGAAAACATTTTTTTAATTGTTTTTTCACTATTATTTGAGGATCATTTTCACTCTCATCTTCACTTGACGTCATCTTTGATGGACCCTAAACACATTAACACAGCACATTAAATAAAATTTCTAAAAATATTTCGGAAAATTGTTTTTTGCTTGAGGTTACTTTTCAGTGAATTTTATCTAATTATTATAAAATCAACAGAATACGTTGCAAAATGTAGACAACTGAAAATTTGAGACAAGTGTCTGCTCTATGGAATGTCTCTTGTAAGAGTAGAGGGATCGTTAACAAGAAAATAGACGAAATAGCACGTTTATCAAAAGAATTTTCTACGAGTACAGATGAAATAATGTTTTTTCCACCATCGTCGTTTTTTTGTTTTTTCATTTTCCATAATGCATATTTGCAGCACAAACACCAGCAGCTACCAGAATGTCATTAAACGCCATTTTTTATTTGACTGAACAACTTGGACAGGATACTTGTTTATTAATATAATCGGCCAACTCTCCGTAGGAGAAGAAACAGTTGGCCGACAATGTTAAACCGATTCTAGTCCAAGTCTGTACTTAATTTTTTACCTATAATTGTTCTAAATATTCCTTAACCCAGTTAATGCCAAAACTTTTTTTTTTGAAATATTTATTCAAATTTCAAATCTTGGTCCTAGGGATAACCAAAAATTGATATTTTAAGTAATTTTTGCATTTCAATATTGGGTTTTTTCTGAAAATGGTGTTCTTTTAAAAGAACGGTGGCAAAATCACCACTACTTCAAATCAAAATTAAACAAATTTTGAAGATATGGTTTATTATGTTGTATATTTTAATGGAAATATGGATTATTATGTATGATAGCTAAGGAAGCAATTTTTTGGATGCAAAGTAATGGAAAATTTTTGACAAAAAAAATTACAATTTTTATGACAGACATTACATCGGGTCTGCTTTTCCTGATATACAATCAAATGATCTAATCTATCATATCGAGATGTTTCATGAAGATTTGCCAAAATTGAAGTTGCCACTGACTGTCTAAATCTTAGGTGATCTTTTTTTCCGCCTCCAATTCTATATATTTGCCAAGCATTTTGTTCGTCCATGTCTAGACAGTGAGAAATTAGTGGAAAATACCACTTCTCACCTCTTATATGAGTTCTATAGAGGCTAATATTTTGATCAGCCCTGTCAACCCCACCCATGTTCCCATTGTACTTTTTTATTGCATTTGGTTGCGATACGTAAATCGTCTTCCTCTCTTTCTGGGAAAATCTTTTTACTGGGAGGGTAGGCATTATTTTGGTATGATTTGAAGCAATAGTTACCACGCTGTTATCGCACCACTTGCATAAAGATATAGAATTTGTATCAGAAGATACAAATTCAAATGTACCGCGTTCTTTTTTCTTCAAAACTGATGAGCGAGATAAAGGACAGTCTTTACCAACGCGATTTTCTCTCATTGTGCCCGTACCTTTCAGGCCCATAATTTTGAGTTCTTCCAGTAAATGGAGGGGAGTAAAAAAGTTGTCAAAAAATAAATGAAAAGGGACATTCTTAGAATACTCTTTTTGAAGTACTTCTGCAAATTCTAACACCACCATGGCACCTAGGCCAAGATCCTTATACCTATTCGAAAGGACAGTGGTTGAACCCTGATAGGGTTCAAACCATTCAATATACCCTGCTACAGTTGTTCCCACCCACAATTTATAGCCCCATCTAATTGGCTTTCCTTTTATAAATTGTTTCGAACCATGATGCCCAAAATAAGGTACCATAGATTCGTCAATGCTGTGTGTCTCTCCACATGATGACATATCTATAAATTTTTTATTGAGAATATCAGAAAGAGGTTGTAGTTTGGCAAATTTATCATTGGCCGGTAAGTCAGCATTATTACAACAATGAATATTCTGCATAATAAAATTAAACCTATTTCTAGATATCGCTTCGCAAACCAGAATATTATTAGTGTCTCGACAATTTTCCCAATACATCGATCTCCTTGGGTGGGAAGAATAGCCACTGAGAAGCAAAACACCCAAAAAACAACAAATCTCGTTGTCGGTAATATCTCCGATACGATTATGTGAATTAGCATACATATTTGAGTACTTTACCAGCATCCCAATGACTTCATTTTAAAAAAATAAGAAAAATGCCTAGAGAGGAGTGTACAGCTGTTTTGGTCCATATGTTGGAAGGAGAGGAGGAATGTCGGAGTCGATATCTTTATTATTTCATTTGTAAGTTTGCTTTTTCTTCCGAACTGTGCTTCCAATAATCCTAGAGCCAAAAGTGGACAATGGCAAGTCATCCTCACTATCCGAAGAGTCTCTCATCACAGACACACCAGGTGCTTCGGTATCGTCCTGCGAAACTTCAGCTTCAGCACGTAACTGGCGCCCTGGAAGATTACACATTTGTACGTTTTCTACATCCTCAGAGTCCTCGTCAGTGTTATCGTTATTTGCATTCTCTGGAGGAAATATGGAAATATCATTGGGGGGGTCATTATCCAAATTCTCAACTTCGTCCAGTAATTCATGTAACGTTAGAGGCTTAGTCCAATACCTAAAAGAAAAAGGTAAATATGTAGTTGATTTTGCCACTGTTCTTTAAAAAGAACAAGCGAGTTATTAGTTATAAAATTCGTTTAGCATACTTTATTATAACCTTACTTGTATTTCTACATTCAATTTGTACCATTTTTCATCAAATTTGATAATATTATCCAATAAGAAGTAAAATAGGACACACTGTACATACCTTCTAGTATCCATGTCAGATCACTTATTATTTTAGCATATATAAAATTGATTTTTCACTTGATTTGATGGAAATCACGAAAACAGCTGGTTAAAATATGAAATGAATGTTATTCCTCAAAACGTACTGGTGGCGTCATATCTGATCAAATAGTTGAATATCAGTAAAAAGGAAATCTGTAATGTGTCTTTTAAAAGAACAGTGGCAATATCTGGGTTAATACAACATTATCATGTGTAGGAAGTCTATTCATTAAGTTTCTGCATTCAGAGAAAAATAGTTGAGCACTAAACTCACTTCGCAACGCAAAACATTTGAAACAATGCTTATATCAACACTGTAATCTCTCGAATAAGCATAATATGAGGACACAGACGCGTTCAGTAGTTCTTGGTCGTGCCGCTAGCCGCGTTTTCATGTTTCAAAACCATTTATAGATTCATAGGTAAGGGAAGGCTTAATGCTTAGTATTGCCGAAAAGTGCTCCCGAGCCTTTTCGTAAAATGCTCGAAGCACTAAGCCCTAAGCACTGATTCAAAAAAGTGCTCGGGAGCTCAGTGCTTGCGAGCACAAAAGTGGGCTTTGGGACAGCTCTGTACAGGACATAGTAGGCGCTTTTGACAACACTCTACATCAAGCTTATGAAAAGCAGCATTAAAGAACAGATGAGTAAATGGCTCTCTACCAGGGGAGAAGAAATGGAAACGGAAAGAGAGCTCACTCACGTGGAGTCAAATGGTATATGAACTTCTCTGCGGTCTGAATGACCTCGGCGTATCCTGTCAAGCTTACGACAAAATCATAATTGAATAAGGCAGATTTGGGAACATTTCCTGCGATATAGTTCAAAGGAGACCCAACCATACAATAAGATGGTGCCATTCAGTGGTACTCAATATCAACCGCGCTTAGGTAGTCAACCTAGTAGCCTTTACAGGGAGGAGAAAACTCAATTTCAAAACCATCGAAATAGGTCATTGAGTGGAAGACAGAGATTGGATAAATATTTAGGCCTTATACCAGATAATTTTTTCTGGAAAAAGCATGAAGAAGTAACCAATGCAGCCAAGAAAACCCTAATGGAGTGCAGAAACTTAGCGGGAAAATATGAAAATGTAACCCAAAAATTTCGGAGCGTGGCTATAAAACCACACATAGAATGATAAGGGAGGGAATCATTAGGTGGAAGACTGTATTCCAAAGAAGTTCAGATGTGCGAAATTTACTGTGCTGCAAAAGTAAGTAGACCAAAATACTATTTCGGATCTGAACAGAAACGCAATCAAATGCTACACAGATAGTTCGAAAATAGCAAAAGGAACTGAAATAGAAGAATATGGGTCCAGAACAGGATATTGAAATCACCAAGCAATTTCAAGCGGAAATACATGTCATCGAAAAATGCGACCAGTTCAATATGGGAAGGAGAACTATCACAGGCAAAATGTCATCTTGCCTAATAGTCAAGCAGACATCAATGCGCCGAGCTCTTAGATAATCGACTCAAAAATGGACCAGGACTGCTTGGGAAATCTAAATGAACTAAGCCGTTAAAACATGTCGCCCTTCTGTGGGTTCCAAAGTGGAGGGAACTGAGATAGCAGACATCAGAAAGGGACTGAAACAGATAGCTGAAAGGGACTGAAACATCATTCTTGAAACCTGAATACCCTCGCGGGATTAGTAATGATACAAAAAATCCAAATATTGGGAAGATCTGCGAGCGAAAAAGGCGTAACGCAAAACACAGAACGAAACTATTTCAAAGATGAGCCTTAACGTAAGTAGGAGACTGATAAAACCCACTTCAAATCAAACATGGACTTACTGGAGGTTCAGAGAACAGCGCAGAGATCAGCTGGGAGGAGCTGTTCCTCGTTCACTCGAAGGATACAGCTCGTCTTTGGGTCGAGGCGTCGCCTGGAGCATCGAAAACGGTGTCCCGGACGACTGACCGGCTCTCTCCGGACTGGGGCTAACCAAAAAGTCACCAATCTGTAAATTCTGTATATATTCTATGTATATTTGTAAATAATTGCTTTCTAGATTAAGCCATGTAATGTACAGTTGAAATATGAATGAAACATCTCATTGGATTCAATGATAAAATAATAATAAATCTTATTGAATTGGATTGGTACGTGGTGGTGGCGTGGGACTGGCGTAGTCAATTATGATTTTTGACATTGCCAACAAGTCGAATGGCATTTTACTCTTTCTTCCAATCCAACTGTAGTTCGTGGCCAGAGCATTGGATATCATAAGGGTTAAAATTGTAATTGTTTGTCCCTCCATATTTTGACATTTCATTGACCTGAAACCACAATTTTAAAATAAAATTGATCGTCTTTTGGCGCGCACATAATGTTTTTGGAGGTTATATTTCTTCATGTTTGTCTGTTTGACTGCTTCACATCTACAAAAAAACACATCAATCATCTCCACTATTTTGCAATTGAACTTTACTCACTTGCCCCCAGACCTATAGATTTCACACGTTTATCTTCCTGCTAATCTGAAATCGGAAATGTCGGATGTCAGATCCACTCAGTTCCACTCGGAATAGTCGGAACTCGTATAATGTCGTGGGACAACAGTGTCGTAATGAGCGTTAACATTGGAGCAAAAAGGCGCCTATTTCAAATGATCTCGGCTTACAAAAACAAGTGCAGTTTCAACTTGTTTTTTATTTTATATTTTTGTTATAATGGTTTATTATCAGAATATATTAAAGATCATATTTTATAAATTTTTTCAACAGAAAAATATGTATTTTTGAAGATATATTATATATTTTATTTTATGTATATCATTCAATCAAACAGATCGGTAAACATCAAACTTATAAATACACAAATATTTTCCAACTTCTGGAACAATAATGATTGTCGTACCTCTAATGGACGTACCAGAAACGTACATTTTCGGACGTCCCGGGGAAGTCTTTTTTTAGACGTCTTAAAGATGTACTATTAATAGCTCGGGACATTCGGACCAAAAATGGACATGAACTGGACGTCCCGAAAACGTCCTGTGCTATCTGGGTGGAGTAGTGTGGCAGTGGTGAGATACCGGAATGATGCGAGGTATAGGGTGTGGCAGAGGTATGGCGGCGAAGTGGTATGGAAGTGATTGAATTCACACTGCAATGGCAAACAACGTAAGGTATCACGACTCCATCAGTTATAAAAATGTCATTCTCGGAGGATGAAGATGCTCTTTCGTTTCTACAACTTGCTAACCTAAACGCTGAAAATCAGGAGAGGAAAAGAAACATCATTTTGGGTTTATCCTCTCTGGCTGAATAATAGGAAATTTGGAATATTCAACGTTTGAAAGGAGGAATTGAACTGGGATGATCAAAAATGTAAACTTCTCTACCAAATGAAGGAAGTGACATTTAGCAAGTCACTGAGAAAAGATGACCTAGACTACAAAAAAGGATATAAACTTCAGGAATCATGTGTCTTCCGAAGAAAGACTTCTCATAATATTGCGGTAGGTATATAGTAAAAAAGTTAATTCATGGATATATTTCTTAACCAAATACAATTTTTTTAACAATATTTTGGAAAGCATATTGATAAGTAACTTGCTGTCTCAGATCCAGATGGAATATAGTTGGTAGATGCTGTAGACGAACGGCTAGAAGAATAACTACCAGACGCTGGAGGAACAGAATTATGAGATACCACAGGCTCGGCCAAGATTTCTTATATTTTAGTTTCTGCTTGTCCGTAATTTTTTTCATGTGTGACAATAGACTCAACAAAAATTGAACATCGGCATCATCGGTTCTGAAGTAGATAGTCTATACGGTGCTTGCTTCTTCTTTTAAAAAAATTCGAAGGCAGACTTCCAAAGTTACGTGATTCTGAGTAGTTTTAGTTCTTTTCGGTATATTCTTACTGTCGGTAGATGTCCGTTTTGTTGTCCTTGTATTGAATAAAGAGAATCGTTTTTTTCCAAAATATCTGGCTGGTTAGATGAAATTACCTCTGATTGTTTCTGTAATTGACATCTCCAGTTGTACTTCGTGATTCTTCGGTTGGAGGCTCTTCGGTCTCAAGCTCTTCCGTATAAATTTCGTACTCAAGTGTATCGGACGTTTCAGTTTCCTTCGGTGCTTCAATATTTCCTTTGGCTAGACAAACTTCAAAAGTAATCTGGGAAGTTCTATAACCAGATTACCTCCCTACTCCTACCAAAGAATCATGGTTAGAATTGACTAGAAAATACCGGGAACTTTGTAATCTACCTAATTGGGTTGGGATTGTAGACGGCAAACACATCAAGATCAGACGTCCACAAAAATCAGGTTCCGAGTTTATTAATTACAAAGTGTATTTTTCAATTATTTTCATGGCTGTGTCAGATGCAGATGGATGTTTTTCGACCTCTGATATAGGTGAGTACGGCCGAAATTGTGACGGGAAAGCATTACAAGAAAGTAATTTTGTAAAAAAATTACTTAACGGCACTCTAGACTCACCAGACCCATCTTCACTACCAGGACAAGAAACAAATTTTCCATTTTATTTTGCTGCAGACGAAGCTTTTCCATCGAAGTGCTATATAATGAAACCTTAGGGTGGGGCTTCGGAAGAGGTTTAACAAATAGAAAGAGGGTGTTCAATGGCAGGTTATTAAGGGGTCGCAAATCAGTCGAATGCTCGTTTGGAATGATGTCATCCAAGTTCACAACAATTGCTCTCAATGTAAATAGAGTGGGCACTACTGTTCGAGCAGTATGCAGACTGTATAATTTCATCAAATAATTGAATAATTTAAGAAATCAAAAAACTTCGGATGCGTGAAAAGTGTAGGGGAGAATCGGGTAATGGGAGTCAGCGGGCAATGGGAGTCACCCCTCACATCCACGAAACACATGCGAGCGACGCGTAAACAGCGTCCTTACACCCCGCTCTGACTCTCGGCGCAGCCTCGAACGACTCGCGCCAGTCAGCGCCCGCACCACTGAGAAACGACCGTGTTTTGTTTTTGTGCTTGGCTGATGTAATTTTACGTCATTGCAAATCAGAAGGTAAGTGCCGAATATCTTGCAGTATGCGATTAAGACATTTACATGTACTTAGTTAGACGTTCAAAATTGTGATGTGCAGTTCAGATTATATCAGTGTGTTGAAAATTTTTTTATTTAATTTTTTTTCTCATTAGTGTAATTGTGGGAAATGAGAGTCAGTTGACTCCCATTACCAACAAGTGATCACTATTGCCCGTAACTATGCATATTTAGTTACGTTATTTTTATTTCTTTCTAGGTGCCGAAAGTACGAGTCAGGACAACTGAAGAAGCTTCCTGATCTTCTGATAGCCTGGAAAAAGCTATACAGCTTATTGATGGAAGTTCTTCCATAGAAAATGCTGCTGAAGTAATGGGAATCCTTTTTTGAAGTCTTCAAAGGAGGGTGAAAAAAGGTTCTGCCTTAGGACATCTAGGACGATTCACTGTCTTCAGTCCTGAGGCACAAGCCGAGCCAGCAAACTTGGTAGAGAAAATGGCAAATATTTTCTATGGTTGCACTGCTAATCAAATCAGAAGAGTGGCCTTCGAATATGCTGAAAAATTTAATTTGAAGCACAATTTTAACCAAGCTTCAAAAATGGCTGGACGCGATTGGTTACATGCGTTTATGACTAGAAATGATATTTCTATTCGGAAACCGGAGGCGACCAGCATAAATAGAATCACGCCATTTAATAAAACAGAGATAAGTCTGTTCTGAGAGCTACTTGGGCAGCTGATGGAAAAGCACAGATCTGTTGCAAAAAATATTTATAATTGCGATGAAACCGGTATTTCAACGGTTCAAACTCCCGGAAAAATTTTGGCTACAAAATGACAGAAGAGAGTGGGATCCATAACCAGTTGAGAGAGAGGAAAAAACATCACCTTGTTGTGTGCTATGAGCGCTGCAGGTGGGTACATTTCACCTATGTTTATTTTCTCTAGGAAAAGGTTGACTCCTCTACTCGAGAAGGATGGTCCAGCAGGAGCGCTTTACAAATGCTCAGACAACGGTTGGATCAATGAGCATCTCTTCGTTGAATGGTTGGCGCATTTTAAACAGCACGCTGAGCCGTCCGCAGATGAACTCATCCTTCTAATACTAGACAACCATGCTAGTCACATTTCTCTTTCCGTCTACGAATATTGCAAGTCCAATCACATGCATATGTTGTCTCCGCCACCACACACGTCCCTTAGAATGCAGCCCCTGGATGTTTCTTTTTTTGGTCCGCTCAAAATGGCCTACAAAAAAGAATGTGACTCATTTTTGGAAAGCCATCTTGTAGAAAAGATAACCCCTCATGACGTAGCTTCCTTGTTTAGGAAAGCATTTAATAATGTAATGTTAATGTTAGTGAAGGAGAATCGGGGTTTGGATCAACTGGAATATTTTCACTAAATCCGGAAGTATTCACTGAAGAAGATTTTCTCGCTGCAGAAGTTCTCCAATTTGAGACCAGTGCAATCTAAGATTGCAATGAATCTCTCGCAGCTACCAGTATGATTCCCAGCACATCAAAAGAAATTCATTCACCAGTTCCCAGCACTTCAAAACAAATTGATTCACCAGCTCTTAGGATGTCTAACCAATTAGTAGTCCCACTTGATTCTGAACCAGATGTTGTACCACCAGTTCCTGGCACGCCAAACCAAATCAGTACTACATTGCATGATGCAATCAAGTTGCCAGAGAGAACACCTGTTATCAATACAAGACAGGGCCGAAAGAAGCAACACGCTACAATTTCAACTTTAACACCAATAAAAGAAAATCTGTTAGAAAAAGAGAATAATAAAATGAAGAAAAAAGGAGGCAAAGGAAAAGAAAAGAGATGGAAAGGCAAAGGACAGGTAGAAAAGACTAAAGATACTGAACTAAAGATACAGAAGAAGGGTACTGAAAAGGCAATGCGTCAAGTATTACAAGAATCGAACGAAACTTCTGTATCAGATGTTGGACGACGACTTATGCCAAGGCGATGAGGATGAGAACTAAAGATACAGAAGAAGGGTACTGAAAAGGCAATGCGTCAAGTATTACAAGAATCGAACGAAACTTCTGTATCAGATGTTGGCACTGACGACTTATGCCAAGGCGATGAGGATGACGATGCAGAACATGCGGGAAACAGATGCCCAGTATGCGACGAATTTGGAAGAAATAACGAGATGTGGTTCAGATGTACCTCATGTGGGCTATGGGTTCACGCGGAATGCACTGGAAGGAACTCAGGTTATGTCTGCGATATGTGCTAGATTTTCTTTGACTCCGATTGCCCCCAGGGTGATCACCATTACCCCCATGTTGGTGTAATGGGAGTCAAATCTGTTTTTTTTTTTAACTTTTATAATTTCTAGAGTTGATTGCCAAAGTGACTGAAATTGATCTCTAATGATCGTTCAATAAGTAAATTATGTTTAAAGGCGGTTGCAATGAATACTTTATATTTAATTAAAATTTTATTTGAGTTCTCGCTTAAGTGACCCCCATTACCCTCTATTACCCTACTTTAAGAAAGATGGAAACAAGATGACCAGAAAATATTGTCGAAAATTAAGTTTTAAGAAGTCAACTATCAAACTTAATACTGTAAGCAATCTCACGCAGTCGGAGGCATCTTCCTTAATTTAACATTGAAGATATATTATTGCCTCCTACTGCGTGATATTGTTGACAGTATTAAGTTTATAATAATTAACCTCTCAAAACATAATTTTCTGATAATATTTTCTGGTCATCTTGTTTCCATCTTTTTTAAAGAATCCTTTGATTTGTTAAATTACCTTTTTTATTTTACACTCTTTAGTTATGATTATCACACGGTAAATTTTTCGTGGCTGATTGGCTATTATAACTGAGACGAATTTGATCTCTAACGTGTTGCAATTGTTCCTGTCGCGATGCCGGAGACTGAGTTTCGGGACGTGCACTTTCTTGTAGGGCTTTTTTGGATTCACAAGAAAGATTAGTACCCGATCGACGTGTTCAACTCGTATCATTGTGAGTTATATCAGGTATTCAACAAATAGATACAAACTCTCGCCATGTGTACTGAATTATATACTAGCAAATTACATGAACGATTTCCCTAATAACAATTGAATATACTACAACAACAAAGTAGATGGATAATTTCAGTCACTAACAAAATACAGTCAAGTGCCGATAATTTGCGAAATTTTACGACTGCAGTCGAACGGTGAGATTTCCCTATTCCTCCATTAGGGATTTGTTAGTTACATGGCGTAGTGTTCAACTGCATTGTAACAAGCTGAATATTGCAACAACTCTATCCTTCATGCAAATAAACTTTGTCATTATTATTATATTTCTTAGTTTGTAATTAAAATTGTACTTTTATTGTTAGATTATTTTACATATCTTTCAATTCAATATTCCATTAATTACTAATTTTAAATGTGATCTGTATTGTTCGTTCACTTAATATATTTAATATGTTCATTTATATATTATCTTATCCCTTAAGTTAACAATAACATTCACAAATTGTTTTTTATAAATATTTTATTATGTAGTAGCGCATGCAGTCACACACAAGTCTTGTTGACGCCATATTGAATTTGGATTATTACTGTAATGTTTTTATTCACAATATGGCTTCTGGTTGTCGCAATATTGAATTTTGATTACTGATGTGATTTGACCAATTCGATTTCAGTTATAAGGTTTTATTTCCAAATAAAAGTACAGAACTTCAAATTGTATATTTCAACCAATTCTTTTTTGACACATATCAAATCAATAACAACTACATTCTTTTTTCTATTTGTAAATATAATACGATCGAGGAACATAATGAATTGTTCTTTCAACAACTATCTTCAGTGACAATCGTATGATTAGGACAATTCGATTGACGTAAGAATCATCAAAATCGGCAATTTTTACCCAAGCCCGCTCTTGCACATGGCTCATATGATAATCCTCCCGCCTATTGTCATAAAGACAGAGATGGGCCTCTACAAGCGCAACAAATTGTATGTTAAATTCGTGGTTGTCTCGCATGTTTATAGTTGGTCAAATATTTAATTCGTGTATTGGAACGCAGTTGCAATGTAAACTCGTTGTGATCAGTACCCGCTTGCCAGTCAAAATTTAAACTTGTTGGACATTAATCACCGCTGCTCCGCTTTGATACGCGCGACTTAATTTGTTTACATAGGCTTTAGCGATTCCACCAAATATATACAAATATATAAGATTGTTGAGTAGGTAGTAAGTTTTTGTAATATAGCTGTAATAGCTAGATACTTGGAACTTTAAACATAGCTCTGAAATGAATGACAATGCACTATTAATTCGCTTCCTTGTCTGTCGGTAATAATGGTAGTAAGGAGCAATTGATTTTAAACTAACTTCCCGATGAGCTAGAGACTTGAAACTTCGAACATATCTCAGAACTGGATGACAATGCAATATTAACTCGCTTTCTTTTATGTCTGTTTGTTTATTTGTCAATAATAATAATAATTTGATTTTCTGTATGATGTTTTGGGACCTTAGTGGTTGCTGTTGGGAGAAGGTCAAAATAACTGAAACCTCTATAGATATATTGTCGATATCTCGATTTTATAGAGTCATCCTCAGGGCACTACAAAGGGGACTGTGATTATTACTCAAAATGAAAAATAGGGTAACAACAGTGGATTGTTAGATACATAGTGAAAAGTGCAAATAAGTTAGTACATTGCTTCCATTGTGAATAGCTCTGAAATAACGTGGATGAATTTTAAAATTGATAATATAGAAACAATATAAATAGAAGAAAATGTAGACAACAACAGGATACTCACAAGAACTTGTCCTTGTCCTTATCGTAATAAAATCTGTTGAGAGGAACATTTACATATATCTTTTGGATTCCTCTTGTTCTGTATATGAAAAGTATGTTTCGGTGAATAGAGAGCCATCCCACAACAACAACCACGACAAACATACCAACCACCACGAAGGAGGCAGGGTCCCAGAAACGCTGTGCTCCAATCCCAAGCACCACAGACACCACCAAAATGGGGGCCGACCAGGACAACGATGACTGCAACCCAACAGTAAACCAAGAACTGTTGGCCCTACCAGAAGCATTCAAGAATCAACTCCTTGAGAACTTCAAACAAAGCCAGGCCCCCGGAAACCAGTGAATGCCAGCACAACCTCCGGAAAAACTCACAATCTCCTCCTGGAACATCAACGGTACACTCGCCCGCAAGGATGAGCTACACGAACTGTTATCCAGAACACAAGTGAACATCATCGCCATCCAGGAAACAGGCCTGAAACCCCAGAAGAACTTCCACCTTCCAGGATTCAACTGCTATCGAACAGACAGACCCGGACACCGCACCCGCGGAGGCGCAGCCCTGCTAGTAGGGACCGGCCTCGAACAGCACGGAGCTGAGGAACCAGAACTATCACGAAGCGAAGCAGTCGCAGTAAAAGTGGAGGTCAGACGCATAGGAATGCTAAGAATCATCTCAACGGATATCCCTCCAGGGAGAAATATACAAAGAGAAGACCTAGTAGAACTATTCCCAGACAATCACTCCACTGTAGCCATCGGAGACTTCAACGCGAAGTCACAGACATGGCACTCAGAAACAACAATCCACGAAGCCGAGATCTGGAGAACTTACTGGCCGACTACAACGACATCGAAGTAGCAGCCTCCTTCGTACCCACTTACCACGGAACAGCAAACCGGACACCAGAAATCCCAGACATAGCTCTGATACAGTCCATCCCAACCCACACTGAGATGGAAGTATTAGACGAAGGCTCCTCAGACCACAACCCAATCCTACCAACAATAGGGGAGGGAGACGCGGAACCTGAGGAACCAGCTACCCAGAGGATCACCGACTGGAACGGATTCCAAAGAATCAAACACGACTCCATAGGACACATTCCACAAATCCACACAAAGACAGACTTCGAAAGAGCAACAACACAGCTGCAACAAACCGTCCAGGAAGCCATAGAATGCAGCTCCAAGACCACCCAAGCAACCAGGTTTAACTTCCAACGAACACAGAGGTTAGGGAGTAAGTTAGGAACAGGCGCTGCTTGAAAAAGAGATACCAGAGAACACTGACCCCCGAAGATAAAAGAAGAATGAACCAGGCAGGCAGGCAACTGCTGCTGGAACTCAGAGCTCACCAAACACAACAATGGACAAACAGGATAACAGAAATGAGCACAGAAGACAACTCTGTATGGAGGATGCAGAGAGTACTGCGACAAGGCAGAAGGAAACCGTGCCCGCCACTCCACGGAGAGAGGGGCCTGGTCTACACTGACAACGAAAAGGCAGAAGCATTTGCGGAAGCCTCCGAGCGCCAGTGTAGAGACAACCAGGTCTACCTAACCGACGAGGTGGAAGACATGGAAATCCGAGCCAGTCAGACTGTCAGGAGAATAAGACGGATCAATGATACCGAGCACGTCCTTGAACCAACTTCGCCAGAAGAAATCAAGGACATCACCCGCAAGGCACCCGGACCAGACCAAATCCCGAATAGAGCTTCAAAGGCTCTACCGAAAAAAGGAATTGCTGCCTTGACCAACATCGTCAACGCAGTGCTCAGGCTCAGACACTTTCCACGACCATGGAAAGAAGCCACGCTCATCATGATCTCCAAACCCAAACCCAACAAGAACCCTGTGATACCGCAAAAGCACCGACCCATCAGCCTCACACCCTCGATGAGCAAAGTGGCAGAGCGAGTCATCCAGAGACGATTGGAATCGCTAACGGAAGAACTCAACGTCCTGCCAGACGAGCAGTTCGGCTTCCGACGAGGACACTCTATGGAAATGCATGTCCTGAGGATAGTGGACTTTTCCATAGCAGGCTTCAACCTGGTCAGAGGACACCACACATGGGCCTTATTCCTAGACGTTTTCAAGGCCTTCGACAGGGTCCGGCACGATGGCTTAATCACCAAAATGGCAGACCACCTCGGATACCCCATTCCCATAATGAAGCTGATTGACTCCTTATTTCGGGGACGGCGGTGCCAATGTAAAGTTGGCAGCGACTTCTCAGCAGTGAGGACCCTAGAAGCAGGAGTATCGCAAGGCGTAGTCCATCTACACGGCGGACATTCCAAAGCCTGAGAATAACTTCAACAAACTAGCGCTGTACGCGGACGACACAGCACTAGTGGCCAGATTGGTGAACGCAACGCAACGCAAGTAACCCGATACCTGCAAGATCAAGCAGACAAGCTTGAGGACTGGTTCAACCTATGGAAGATCGAGATCAACGCGGAAAAGAGCCAAGCCATAGGCTTCACCAGAAGGCGAGAAACACCATCGGACATGTCATCATGAATGACCAACGAATCCCATGGGCAAAAGAGGCCAAATACCTTGGAGTCACCCTGGACAAGAGATTGACCTTCAGGCAACACGTGGACCGGAGGCTCGGACTAGCGAAAGCAGCCCGAAAGAACCTCTACCCTTCATAGGACGCAGAAGCAGCATGGAACTCCAGTTGAAACTGCTTCTCATCAGGACCATCCTCCTCCCCATCATCCTGTATTGATCTGCCGCATGGGGTCAATGTGCACAATCATGCAGGACCAAGATCCAGCTATTCTTGAACGTGAGCCTAAGAATGGCAGTGAACGCTCCCAGATACGCCCCGAATAGATTCATCTACAGGTACCTGAATGTCCATCCAAGCTTCATAGACGACCATCTACGGAACCACGCCAACGCAACGTTCCTGAAAACGGACACCCACAGGAACCCGGTGATCCAAGACATCCACGCGAACCTAAACCTGGACGATCTCAGGTTTAGAGAAAGGGATAAGTATATGCCACCAGTCTACCAGAACGACCGTCCACCACCGAGAGTAGCACTCCGGCGCGTCAGGTGAGTAACCAAAATCACAATTCAATACACGTAAGATACACACACACAAAAACATCACACCTTACACTTACGCACCCGTCAGGTACATCACCACCATGCACAGACAGCACAAGTCAGGTAAACATACAAAAATCACGATTACAAGGGGTTCAAAGCACTCAGAGGCTGACTTCATACCACAGGAGGTACGATTCAAATCACGCAGGATGACAAGCGGAAAGTAAATTTCGTTCACACTAACACACTAACATGGTGTGCATTTGATGTTCGATTTTGATGTTAAGTTCTCTCGATTTTGAAACTATTTCGTTTTCGCTGAAAGGAATTTTATTCGTACTTCGAATATCACCAGCATTATTGCTTCTTGCCATTTATCATTTCAAATCGAGATTCGCATTCAGATAAATATCTACTGATTGTTTTTGACTTTCACGGAAATCTCCGGCTGTGAAATCATCGTACATCGACTTATTGAATCAAATTAAATATTGCAGACTGGTTCTCCGACAACAAAATTGTCTGAAAAAATTCGTAGACCGAATCACCGCTACGGAACGAGGAAGGAGTGAACCTTTGCCAAAGCTGAGTAAAAATAAAAGTTGTATTATTATACATACCTGTCATCATCCTTTTCACCTCCCATCCTTCGTCTGCGATTTTTCAACGTGCAGGTGACAGCCGAGCTGGATCTTCTGTACATTGAGACGTGGAAATTCGAACGACTCTTCAAGTCCTCGCGGCCTGATGTTTCAGCTATAGGTGCATCAGGGGTTAGGCGTGAATTTGTGTTGCGCAATTCAGGGACTCGTACGACATCCTTCACTTCGATTGAAAGCTCAGAGCAGGGTCCTGGTGTCGTGTTGTTAGTTTACATGTTTTTCAGAAATCTGTTAGGGATCCGGTTTTTGAAACTAGGAAACTTACCTGGATCTTCGCTGGTGTTCCAATGTAATTATTTTCCTGATAGAAATACCTGAATATTAGGAGAGTAGAAATATCAATATTGAGATTCTTCGAATAATCGAAATATGAATATGTATGCACATATATACATAAGTTGTCGATAATGATTACTAGAATTTCTGGTCCAATTATAAATATGTAATATATATATATATATTTATATACCTCAGTATAGAAATAACCAGTTGATCTCTAAGCATATAACTAGTTATTCACAAGCTACGAATAGCGAATTACTTTTATTATAATAATAATAATATGTTTATTGTTTAAGAATATAATTCTTGTTACAAACACAATGTCATAAATAATATTACTGATATAAACATGACATATTTCATTATTATCACTATTATCCAAACTATGGTTGGAGTAAAAGTCTATTGTTGTGTCGGTCGTGTTCCCCTCTTGGTTCATGTTTTTCAGATTACTATCAGGTACACTTCTATTGACGAACTGTATTCCCTCTTTCAGATTACTGGTAGTCATTTCTTGGTTTAACTTGAAATTGTTCTTGATAAAGTTTAGAATTGATTTACTCAAAAACCACTCACCTATGTTGGTCAAATGATATCAATTTTTTTTATAGTTTGTCTTCCTCAAGACATTGTTGCATTCGAAGATTTTTAAATATTTGAGTATTCTTCGGAATAAGTCCCAATGCAATGCTAAATTGTTTTCATTCAAAGTTTGCCATTTGCAATATTTTCAAATTTAAATATCAGCACGCCACTGGAGGGTATAAATTCAGACGCTTTATTCTTCATATTTTGCGAGACTTTTTGTTATCTTTGGTTTTTATGTACTTTTTCCACCTGGACAATAAATTTTTTTGGTCTTTCAATTTGTACTGTTTTATTTAAATTCGCAATCCGCTGTTATCGTAATTTTTCAAAACTTACATGGTTTTGAAGAGTAAGATTTTAACTACTCATGGTGCAAAATTCCAGATTTAAATTTCACTTAAATGTACACACAATGCACCAACAGTGTTAAACAAACATGACATGACAAGCTCCTCGACTCGATTGATATGACTTGAGGACTTTGGTTTCATACTGAAATTTTCGAAATAATTCAATATACTTTTTCTACGACTTGTGATTCTTTCCACAAATATAATTAGGAGGGGTCCTGACCGTCGGTCGATATCTTCTCCGAAAATGAGTAGCCCGGCAAAACTACCAACGTTTTCATCGACTGACTTGCGGGCGAACCGTCAATAGGGTCTGTTGAAGACAGTCTCCATTATAGAACAAAAGACATTTTCATTCAATAAAGTTTCTGCGAGGAATAATCTTTGAAGTGAAATTAAAATGTAAAACGTTTGGTTTGCCGGCTAGCGTTTCAGTCGAAGTCCTAGGAGAGGCCAATAAAGCGAAAGTTTTCTCATTAGGGTATATTATGTAGAGAAGAATCCAGAAAGAAATCAAAGAAACTCATATAGACATAGGAAATAAAAACACTAATTAGATTTCCTTACTTTTCGTGAAATATTTATATTTAGGGAAATGATCCTTGCTCCCTTCGTTAGGAAAACAGGGACGATGTCTGTGCTTTTTAGTGATATTTCTTCAAGGAAATTCACTCTAGATATTTACAGCAAGTAATTATAGTTATAGTTATAATGATGGAATTTTTTCAATTTGTAACTCTCATTGTCAATATTTTCAGCGTGATGGTCATCTATGAAGGCCCTGTAGATGTATCTATTCGAGACGTATCTAGGAGCGTTTACTGCCATTCTCAAGCTGACGTTCAAGAATTGCTGGATCCTTGTCCAGTAGGTTTCCGCGCATTGGCCCCATGTGGCAGATGCGTACAGAATGATGGGAAGTAGGATAGTCCTGATGAGGAGCAGCTTCAACTGGAGGTCCATGTTGCTTCTACGTCCTATGAGGGGGTTGAAATTTCTTCTGGCTGCCTTCGCTAGTTCGAGCTTCTGTGTCACGTGTTGCCTGAATGTCAATTCATTGTTCAGGATGACTCCTAGATACTTGGCTCCGTCTGCCCAAAGGATGGTGTGGTTTTTCTTCTGGCAATAGGATGGCTAAGCTCTTCTCTGCATTGATCTCAATCTTCCATGAGTTGAAACAGTCTTCTAGTCTGTCTGCTTGTTCTTGCAGGTACCGGGATACCTGCTGCGTTGCAGAGGGGAGCGGCCGCAATTGAACGAACCTACCCCCTCATTGCACGCAACTCCAACCTATCGCAAGACAATAAGATTGGAATTTATAAACAACTCATATGACATACGCTGACCCAGTGTTCTGCAGCCTACCAAAAACTCAATTATTGAGGCTTGGAAGGCTGCAGAATAAGGCGTTCCGTATCGTTACGAACAGTAATATATACATCCGGTTAGATGAACTCCGCGAGCTAGCCGGAGTAGAGAAATTGACCGACTATATCGGAAAAATATCGGATAAATTCTACAGGTATCACATCCCCAAAATTCCGCTCACGGCAGACATGACAAACATTCGCGCTTATCAGCACAGGAAATACGGGGTGATCTTCCACAGCCTTGATCTACTTAGAGAGATTGAAGAGTAAACAATCAATAAACATTCAAAAACCCAGAAAGATGGGCAAACAAACAAAGACAACGTAATTTTTTAAAGCTGGATTTTACTTGAATTTTCCAGTATAGTACCTCGTAATAACATCTAACTTACTGAACAAAACAACCTTTAATTTTCGAAATCAGTAAACAGAAAGAGACTTATAAGCTAAAAAGCAGGTGGGGTCTATGATATAATTTTTTTTTAAATATAACGAGTCTGATATATTCAGAAAGGCCATCAGGAGCTGTCCCTTCACCCCACAAAGAGGATAGTTGTGAAGTCCCAAATCTATAGCCACAGTCTTCCCCTCCCCTTCCCATCCACCTAAGAGGATTGCATATTTTTTTATTGTAAATAATCAGTTAAGTTGTATATACATCATGTGTAAATACAAAGAATACATTCTTTTGGATTTGGATTCGCGATACATGCGCTGCATTTGCTGACCTGGCCACTAGTGCTGTGTCATCAGCGTATAAAGCCAGTTTGTTCAACATGTCTGGCTTTGGGATGTCCGCTGTATAGATGGAGAACAGATGTGGGGATAAGACTGCGCCTGGCGGTACTCTTGCTTCTAGACTTCTTTCTGTGGAGAAGTCGGCGCCAACTTTACATTGGCACCGCCGCGCCGTCCCCGCAAGAAGGAGTCTATCAGCTTCACTATGGGTGTGAGATATCCGAAGTCTGCCATTTTGGTGAATAAACCGTCGTGCCAGACTCTGTAGAAGGCCTTGGATACGTCTTGGAATACGGCACCTGTGTAGTGTCCTCTACCCAGGTTGAAGCCTGGTACTACAAAATCCACTATCCTCGGGATCTGCATTTCTGTAGAGTGTCCTTGTCGGAATCCGAAAGTTCGTCTGGTAGGACGTTGAGTTCTTTCGTTAGTGATTCCAGTCACTTCTGGATGACTCGCTCTGCCACCTTGTTCATCGAGGGTGTAGGGCTGATGTGCCGGTGATTCTGCGGGATCACATGATTTTTGTGACCGTAGCTTCTTTCCAGGGCCGTGAAAAGTGTCTGAATCTGGCCTGGTCCGAGTGCCTTGCGTGTAGCAAGGTTTTGGAGGCACACCCCTAAAGGTTGAGTGCCCACGGATAAAATATCGCCTACACGCTTTTGTGTGAACGAAAGTTGCTATCCACTTGCCATCCTTCCCCGCTCCCCTTGGAGCGGTCTTTATCTTCCAAATTGGCACGTCTGCAAGATTTATATCGTACCTCTCTCGTTATAAAGTCAGCCTCTAAGTGCTTTAAATCTCTTTATATCGTACATTCGTGTTTTCTGAAGTGATGCTGTGTGATTCGGAGGCGACAAAGTCGACCTATATAAATATTTTTTTAGCGCGGACCAATCAGAGCGCTCGGCCGAGAGGCATGATTTTCCGGCCTCGCCATTGGTCCAAACATTCATACGACTTGCCGTCGCGAACTGTTTGCGCTCAGGAGCTATCGGAGGCGAAATATTATTCGAAGGATTGAGAAATATATTCTTTCTAGAATTCGAATTTATTACTGAAGGCAAAAATTATTATTTCTTTCGCAAAATTTTATGAAACATTTTATTTTCAGGAGTTGTGGCGCATATCACGACAATTGGAATCCAGCATCGGCGAAGATAATATCGCAGTAAATTGGGAATCTTTAAAACAATATTTAACGAACATATTCGTAATGCATTCACAAAATACTTTGAAAAAGGGTAGGTGAACTATGTGAATTCGGAGTAAAACTGGGCGACATGTCACGCAATATTAGTGGAGATAATTCCGAAGAACTGATAGGTGATGGATATAAAACAAAATCATACTCATACCATAAAGCAAGGTTAACTAGCATTGTATTGAAACTCGGCAATCGTTGCCATGAGGGAAAATCAATAACAGTAATGACTGAAGAATATCATAACAGAAAAAAAAACGAACATCTCATTTCAATGATAAATGATTCAATGACAAGAAGAAATACAGGCAATTGAAGAAAAATATTATGATGAATTAAATATAATCACTGAAGTGTGGGAAGAAGCACATCCCGAACACTGGAATTATTTCAAACAATACTTTCGAAATATAGACAAGGAAAAGATAGATGACAAAAATGAAAAATATTGTAGGTACCGAGGAGGGGTAGGAAAAAGGGGAGGAGGCAGGGTCAGCATCCAGGACTCATAGTATGGATGCCCAGCCACACCCCTCAGACCACCCCCAGGCAAAAGAAGAAAAAAAAATCAAAAACTGATGAATTAACGAAAGATCAACTTGAAGATATGATAACTGAGATAGATCTCAGGAGTTAAATTTAGTCACATAATAGGGGAGGAATTCAATTCACCCATTTACCAGCACTTTAAAGACGATATAATCACCTTAAATCGGAGAAATACTAGAAGAAGCGGATCTAGAAAATCCTTAGCGAAAAGGATGAAATGAATGATAGCAAAGAATAAAAAAATAATATGGAAAACTCTAAAGAAAATCAGCCTGAAACACAAACAGGCATGGAAATAGAGAAGGATGAGGGTGCATTCAGAACACCCCAAAGTATGGATGCCCCGCCACTCCCCTTGAATCGTGACATAGGATATGAACATGAAGACGAATACTTCGTTCATTTATCCAACTCTGAGGACGAAAATGAACTCAACCAAAGTTTCAAATCAAAATAATTTCTAGCCGCATCACAAATCCTAGAAAGAATGAAAAAACGAAAAACTAATGAAGGAAAGTTGAAGGAATTGGGAAAACCTTCAACGTCCGATAAATACGAATATTTGAAAGATATCGACCAAACAGATGGACAAACGGATCTGTCAAGCGATGAAAATCACACAAGCGAGTCCAACGATGAGAATATCGAAGACTATTCGACAAGTAAAAATTTAAATTCAAAGAAAAAAGAAAATAAAAAGAAAAACCTCAAGAACACAAGATGGAATAAATCTAGACAGATAAATGCGGGAAGAAAATAAAAATCCGAAAGTCCAGAGACATAAAAATGCTGAAAAACAAAAGAAAAATACCCCTAAACCAGATAATTATACAGCTTTGAATCATTTTGCAGCCTCGCCAATTATTTTGGAGGGCGAGTATACTTTTGACGGAAGTGTACATATGGAAATAGAGAAAATATGCAGTGAAAAAATAAATGTTAGATACACTCAAAACAACACACTTGTCCATAAAGAGTGCCGGGAAGAGTTCGGAAAGATGAAGGAATTCATCAAAAACAGAAACCTATGATTATTTTCATACACGCACAAATGAAAAAAGCAGCATTATTTTGTTCTTAAAGGGATGGATACCGCACCAACCCCGAAGAAATCGAAAAATGTTGAAGGAAGAACACAATATTGAGGCGATAAATATATATATATATATATATATATATATATATATATATATTGAATGAAGAAGACGAAAGACCTCTTTATCTGACAATTAGAAGTGGAGATATCACATTATCAATAATGAAAAGGCGAGTCAAAAATTTAAATAAAACAATAATTGACTGGGAGGTAAGAAAGGCCGACAAATCTACCCTAGTAGAGATATATTATCGAGGAGCATGAAGTTGAGTCTCTGCGAGTCCCTCATCTTCCCCAGATTGGCTTACTGTGACAGTATTTATGGTCCAGCCCTCCTACAACGAGACGCATTGCGACTACAAAAAATTCAAAACATCTGCATTAGATTTTCTTACAGTATCCGTAAGTATGATCACATCAGTGCATCGTTTGAAGATTCGGGATGGCTGAAATTAAATAATTTGAGGAAAATGCACTCGTTTACACTAACTCACAAAATTTTGAATTCTGGTAGCCCGCCGTATCTACGCAAGAAACTAGTTCCGCTATCTCTCAAAGATTCCTCACGAAACAAGTATATGCTATTAATCCCTAGACATACTAAGACGACTTTTACCCGAAGTTTCTCCTATAACGCGACTAAACTTTACAATACTGTACCAGTAGAAATCAAGGAATTTTCACTAAAAAATTTCAAAAAACGGTTAAAAGCCTTGTTTCTGGCAAGGCAGCAATAACAATCCACGACAACTCGATAGTCTACCTGGTCATGATATACATATACTTATAAGTTCTTGTTTTCATTTGTATTATGAAGTCATTTATGATACTTGTACAGCTTAGTATGGAAGCTGTTCGAAGGTTAATGTAGTTTATATTTAGTTTGTGTGTTGTGTTTTTATTTGTATTATGAAGTCATCTATGATACTTGCTACAGCTTAGTATGGAAGCTGTTCGAAAGTTAATGGAGTTTATATTTAGTTTGTGTGTATGTGCATATTCTCCCGGTAGGGTTGAAAAGCAGCTTTATAGCTGAACCCCGCCCTTTCATTATTATTTAATGTTAATGAGCGATTTACTATTGAAAGATTAATGAGCAAATTATGAATAAAGACATATTATTATTATCTCTGACACAATGTAGAAAGTGTCAGAGATGGAGACATGCGGCAATAAACTGCGAACTACCCCCAAGATTCCTGAAATGTGACAATGGACATTTAACTGGCACTTGTCTGAAAAGCCCGAACACTCTAGCGGAATGTGCGAACTGATCAATGGACCACCCGGCAAATTACAAGAAATGCAAATCATACATTGATAATGTTTGTTTGAAGTTTGTAGACGATGTGGTAACTTGATAACTTTCGTTTCGGACGTCCATTGTCTTCAGGTGAATACTGAGTATTCCATCCGAGGGTGGAGATCACGAGCTGAACCAACACTTCATAACCACAAATTATCTCAATGAACAAATTTACTAGGTGAGCTGTATGACCTACGTGGATGGGCTTGAGCTTCTCAACCGAGCGATCCGGGTTCGATTCCGTGCCATCGGCACCTAACAATTTTGTCTCAATTTTAAAAATACTCAAAAGAAACATCAAACACTAATACACCATTAGAATCTTTTTTTACATTCATAACATTACACAACAACCCAAAACCACATGTCGCCCTGCCGAGGTGCTGAATTTTTGGGGGTGCGCGGGAACGGTTGCCGTGTGCCTCTGGGGGTTTGGGCCTAAAAGCAGAGCGGCATGACGTAGCACAAAAATTACTCAAAATAAAATAAACTCAAAAATATCTAAATCAAAACTAGATATTTCAAATATAATTCACACAAAAAGACTTCAAACAATGATACACAAAATTACTCAAATGCCACACGAACATATCACATTCACTGGGTTTTTGTAAATGATTTTCCCCGAGAAAAATACACAGGATGTGATTTTATCCTCAAGATAATCTCATACACAACGGGGTCCAGTCCCTCGTTCTTTCGTTCATGAACTCAACCAAAGTTTCAAATCAAAATAATTTCTAGCCGCATCACAAATCCTAGAAAGAATGGAAAAACGAAAAACTAATGAAGGAAAGTTGAAGGAATTGGGACAACCTTCATCGTCCGATGAATACGAATATTTGAAAGATATCGACCAAACATATGGACAAACGGATCTGTCAAGCGATGAAAATTACACAAGCGAGTCCAACGATGAAAATATCGAAGACTATTCGACAAGTAAAAATTTAAATTCAAAGAAAAAAGAAAATAAAAAGAAAAACCTCAAGAACACAATATGGAATGAATCTAGACAGATAAATGCGGGAAGAAAATAAAACTCCAAAAGTCCAGAGACATAAAAATGCTGAAAAACAAAAGAAAAATACCCCTAAACCAGATAATTATACAGCTTTGAATCATTTTGCACTCTCGCCAATTATTTTGGAGGGCGAGTATACTTTTGACGGAAGTGTACATATGAAAATAGAGAAAATATGCAGTGAAAAAATAAATGTTAGATACACTCAAAACAACACACTTGTCCATAGAGAGTGCCGGGAAGAGTTCGAAAAGATGAAGGAATTCATCAAAAACAGAAACCTATGATTATTTTCATACACGCACAAATGAAAAAAGCAGCATTATTTTGTTCTTAAAGGGATGGATACCGCACCAACCCCCGAAGACATCGAAAAATGGTTAAAGGAAGAACACAATATTGAGGCTATAAATATATATATATATATATATATATATATATATATATATATCTATATTGAATGAAGAAGACTGAAAGACCTCTTCATCTGACAATTAGAAGTGGAGATATCACATTATCAATAATGAAAAGTCGAGTCAAAAATTTAAATAAAACATTAATTGACTGGGAGGTAAGAAAGGCCGACAACTCTACCCTAGTAGAGATATATTATCGAGGAGCATGAAGTTGAGTCTCTGCGAGTCCCTCATCTTCCCCAGATTGGCTTACTGTGACAGTATTTATGGTCCAGCCCTCCTACAACGAGACGCATTGCGACTACAAAAAATTCAAAACAGCTGCATTAGATTTTCTTACAGTATCCGTAAGTATGATCACATCAGTGCATCGTTTGAAGATTCGGGATGGCTGAAATTAAATAATTTGAGGAAAATGCACTCGCTTACACTAACTCACAAAATTTTGAATTCTGGTAGCCCGCCGTATCTACGCAAGAAACTAGTTCCGCTATCTCTCAAAGATTCCTCACGAAACAAGTATATGCTATTAATCCCTAGACATATTGAGACGACTTTTACCCGAAGTTTCTCCTATAACGCGGCTAAACTTTACAATACTGTACCGGTAGAAATCAAGGAATTTTCACTAAAAAATTTAAAAAAACGGTTAAAAGCCTTGTTTCTGGCAAGGCAGCAATAACAATCCACGACAACTCGATAGTCTACCTGGTCATGATATACATATACTTATAAGTTCTTGTTTTCATTTGTATTATGAAGTCATTTATGATACTTGCTACAGCTTAGTATGGAAGCTGTTCGAAGGTTAATGTAGTTTATATTTAGTTTGTGTGTATGTGTTTTTATTTGTATTATGAAGTCATCTATGATACTTGCTACAGCTTAGTATGGAAGCTGTTCGAAGGTTAATGGAGTTTATATTTAGTTTGTGTGTATGTGCATATTCTCCCGGTAGGGTTGAAAAGCAGCTTTATAGCTGAACCCCGCCCTTTCATTATTATTTAATGTTAATGAGCGATTTACTATTGAAAGGTTAATGAGCAAATTATGAATAAAGACATATTATTATTATCTCTGACACAATGTAGAAAGTGTCAGAGATGGAGACATGCGGCAGTAAACTGCGAACTACCCCCAAGATTCCTGAAATGTGACAATGGACATTTAACTGGCACTTGTCTGAAAAGCCCGAACACTCCAGCAAAATGTGCGAACTGATCAATGGACCACCCGGCAAATTACAAGAAATGCAAATCAGACATTGATAATGTTTGTTTGAAGTTTGTAGACGATGTGGTAACTTGATAACTTTCGTTTCGGACGTCCATTGTCTTCAGGTGAATACTGAGTATTCCATCCGAGGGTGGAGATCACGAGCTGAACCAACACTTCATAACCACAAATTATCCCAATGAACAAATTTACTAGGTGAGCTGTATGGCCTACGTGGATGGGCTTGAGCTTCTCAACCGAGCGATCCGGGTTCGATTCCGTGCCATCGGCACCTAACAATTTTGTCTCAATTTTAAAAATACTCAAAAGAAACATCAAACACTAATACACCATTAGAATCTTTTTTTACATTCATAACATTACACAACAACCCAAAACCACATGTCGCCCTGCCGAGGTGCTGAATTTTTGGGGATGCGCGGGAACGGTTGCCGTGTGCCTCTGGGGGTTTGGGCCTAAAAGCAGGGCGGCATGACGTAGCTCAAAAATTACTCAAAATAAAATAAACTCAAAAATATCTAAATCAAAACTAGATATTTCAAATATAATTCACACAAAAAGACTTCAAACAATGATACACAAAATTACTCAAATGCCACACGAACATATCACATTCACTGGGTTTTTGTAAATGATTTTCCCCGAGAAAAATACACAGGATGTGATTTTATCCTCACGATAATCTTATACACAACGGGGTCCAGTCCCTCGTTTATTCGGGGGTTGCAGTCCGTCTTTGGAACGGAGCGTTTGTCTGGTGGGCTGGGAACAGTGCTCCGGGGGGACGGTTTGGTTCTCTCAGGATTGAGGATTCCCGTGGAAGTCTACCGATATTTATATATTGTAAATATCAGTATTAAGGCAAGTCATGAATTGTTAACATATCGCAAATGTATTTCAAAAGTGACACAAGTAAAAAAATTAGGATTTTGAGATTTTGTGTCAGAGCTTAGGGGAGGGTGGGGTCCATTGATACAATTTTCATAAAACCTTCGTTGAATCTAGTCTATATAATTTTATTCAAACTTTTTTTTATTAGAGTGTGTTTGCTATTAACTCAGCTAATTATATGTCAACTGAATCAACCAAAAATGTATCGAGAAAAAAAGTAGTGAATGATTCTGCAAATCCTGTATTTTGTATCAAACAACCCCGCTGTTGGGGTCAATTGATAGACGCAGTGGGGTACTTTGATACAAATCACGGCCTTTGTAGTAGCTTCAAAATAAACCTACATAGTGTTTTGAAAAGTATTATTTTATTATAAAAATAAAGAAGATTTCTAGGACACCCAATAACAATATAAGACTTTGAAAAAATTTCAATTGTTTGCAACTGAAACTCACATTAACAGTTTACTACTGTTCAGCGAAAAACTTTTAGTTAAAACTTAAATTATATCATAATTTTTTATTTATTGAACATTGAATGAGGTAAAATCAATAGAAAAATTTATAATAGAAGCAGTTCTACTTGTTCCATGAGTTAATCGTGGTTTTGATAAAACACGAACTATATCTGAAATATCTGCTGAAGCTACATCCTCAGTATTGGGGAACACAAAAGTAGAAGTACTTCCCTTTCTACGTAAATATGAAATTTCTGAATTACTGCCGTCTAAAGATAGAATGTGTGCGACATAATAAATGACAGATTTCTTTCGGTCAAATTCAATTAATACAAAATCTCCTACGTTTATCATTTCTGGCAAAATTTCTGCGACTTCTACGTTAGAATGTGTAGAGCTATAATCGGAAACGTCAATGTTGTCGTCGGCAATGTCTACAGATTCATATTCATCAGACACGCTGGTACTGTCGGAATCTTCAACAACCAGCTTTTTATGTTTTTTTGGACTAACTGAATTTTTATTCATTTCTAAACCTAACAGATTTCTTGGCGTTTTCATTTCTTTGGCTCTTTGTTTCCTCTCTTTTTTGTTCTCTATTTTTTTCTAATTCTTCTGAATGATTCATTTCCGGAGTATCCGTAAATATTCTGGATTTTCCTGTTGGTTTTCCTTTTTTAGAATCTTTTCTTATAGTTCTTGGGTAAGGTCTCACACATTCCGGAGAAATAATATTACTCACACAAACTGGTGAAATCGAATCAGGAATCTGATTGCCAGTAGATGGTTTATCTTGTTCATCTGCATTTTCCAAATGTATGTTGTTTCCACCACTAGTAGTTGGGTTTTCTTGGCTCAGGGTGTCCTGTGTCTGATATATTCCACATGCTGCAAAGTCATCATCACCAAATGCCAATGTGTTGAACGGCCATATACCAGGTTTACTAAATCCACTTGTTATATTTTTTAGAGTAAAGGATTCCAAAAAAGCTGTCTTTACAAGTTTTGGTATATCATATATAGTTACTGTTTTACCTGGATTACGAGTTGTCCAATCATTAAACGCCATTTTAAATTTTTCTTTAAATGGTCCAAATACACCGACGTCAAGGGGTTGGAGCTTGTGAGATGTATGTGGGGGGAAAGAGACATATACCATGATCTCTTAAATAATTGATAGCAGTCATTGTGATGTGGGTGTCATGATTATCACATAAAAGTAATATTCGATTCACTTTGGAACAAGATGTGTGCTTTGGGGGGATTGGCGCGGTGGGTTAGCGTCCGACTCATGATCGAAAGGTCGTGAGTTCGATTCTCGGCCAGGGCAGAAATTTTTCTATTTAATTTGAGAGAATTAAATGTTAAATTTCGTAGCCGGGCCGAGGATGGTCCTCGACGATTCGCTGTTGCGTTCAAATTAACAGTGCTGCTCCTAGGTGGCGTATGGAGTTAGTAACAAGGCCTACCCAGAACACTATGAAATGATACATAAAAAATACTCAACTTGTGACTGGCCGAATGACGAAATGTCAAAGCCATTAAAAAAAAAAAAAAAAAAAGATGTGTGCTTCTGAACATGTTTCAAAACTTCTAGCCATAAATCTCCATTTATCCACCCGTAGCGTGTTGCTAAACCAGGACTTCCATCTGGAGCTCCATCATTTATGAAGTGATCTTTATAGTGGACTCATGGAAATACAAATGTTGGTGGAATTATGTGTCCAGCAGCTGAAACTCCTGCACATACTGTAACCAGTTCACCTTTCTCAGCAGATACCAACTGGCCAACCTGTTTTTGATTTTTATCAGCCAGAACATTTGGTGTGTTCATAACCGTAGTTACTCTTGTCTCGTCCAGGTTATAATACGGTCAGAAGTAAATTGGTACTTGGTGAGAACAGCTCGATAATTTTCAAGAACTCATTAACTGCGGTCCGGTTGAATCCAAAGGATCTAGCTGCGCTTGTATTCTCCGGTTTTCGTAGGCTTAAATTTTTGTTTCGTGTTCGAAAACTTGACATCCAGTTGATACCAGCCATATTATTTTTATCCCAACTACTAGGGTACTTGCAATTGAGTTGTTTGGCATATTCATAGGCAAGACTTCTAATTTGAAGAAGCGTTAACCCATAATGCATTTTACTGCATTCGATTATATAATCATTCAAAATTTTTTCTTCATTTGTCGAAAAAACTTGTTGTGAGAGTATTTGGAAAAAAACTGACGAGAACTATTTTGCTGGACTCTTTTCAACCTCCAGACGATGCTGTAAAGTTGCTGGCTTTATATTGTATTTATCGGCAGCTTTGCGTATCGAAAGGTTGCCTTTGTTCACTTCGTTTACTGCCGACGATATCGCATCTTCATTAATGTTTGCTCTTTCAGTTTGTCTTAGGTAAACTCGACCCATATTTCCTGAAAAATAAATACAGTGGAAGAGATATGTCAAATATACTTCAGGGGCACATTGATACAGTTACGAGGTAAATTGATACAGTTACGGGGTACATTGATACAGTATCAATATACCCCACCTACTATTGTATCAATCTATCCCCAATGCCAAAAAGGAAATAAACGCTTCATAATATTTTTGTTGAAAGCAGTTAGGTGCAAATATTGCTGAAAATGTATGTAATAAAACTGTCACTTACCAGTGTGATTATTTTAATCGGCATAAATCACATAAAGTTTATGGAAATTCAATTCATAAAAAACTTTTGAGTGTGAAAAACACGTGTTCACGAGCCAACGTTTGTAGACTAACTGGAAGTGAAGTATATTCCATCAGCACTTGTAAGACTCTTGCTCCATACACACTTCCCAGGATCCACTGTCACCACAAACCGAAACCCCAGATATGAAATCCCTGCAAACCTTCATTTGAGGGCAAAAAGGGCAGACTGGGAAGTGGCTAAATGAACGGTAATTCATTCAAAAGTAGTGTGGGCAATAAACTCTTTCAAGCCTAACAAGTCTCCGGGCCCAGATGGAGTATTTCCCATACTACTTCAGAGCGGAGTTGAATATCTATCACCAGAACTGTGCAGACTGTACAGGCTGAGCCAGACATTGGGATGGCTACCTCAAACCTGGAAAACTGTAAACGTGGTCTTTATTCCAAAACCTGGAAAGGACTCATACGACCAGGCAAAGGCATACAGACCAATAAGCCTATCGTCATTTCTTCTGAAAGGCTTAGAAAAACTGATAGACATAAGGGAGACCGCTCTTGTAGAACGGCCTTCACATCCAAACCAACATGCCTATCTAACAGGAAAATCATGCGAGACAGCACTTCATCAGCTTGTTTCAAGGCTTGAAAAGTCTCAAGCAAACGGAGAAATTGCACTATGTACTCTCCTAGACATCGACAACACCTCCTTTGAAAGTATGGTCTCTGCGGCCACTCGAAGAAGCATTGACCTGCAGGTGGATACACTCAATGCTTCACAATAGACTGGTCCAAGCCCAACATGTTCGAGGAAACAGAGCAGGTTCAAATTTCCAGAGGTACCCCACAGGGGGACATACTTTTCCCCCTTCTGTGGGACATGGTTGTAGATGAACAGCTAATTTCTCTGAATAACCAAGGGTATTTCTCAAGGGTAGGTAGATGACTTGGTCATCCTCATCAAAGGGAAGAATACTCGAACAACCTCAGAGCTAATGCAGAATGCACTGAGGACAGTAGAGGTATGGTGCAACAGAGAGAGCCTAAGGGCAAATCCGAACAAAACAACACTAATTCCCTTTACCCGGGGAAGAAACATGGCAGATCTCATATCTCCCAGACTATTCGGTGAAACATTACAAGTAGTAGAGCAGGTGAAATATCTAGGGCTGATTCTCGACAAGAAACTAACCTGGAACTCGCATCTTCAACATGTAACCAATAAAAGCAAGATAAACTTCATGATGTGCAGGAGAGCTTTTGGAAAAACCTGGGGGCTCGAACCGAAAGCCATGCACTGGCTTTACACAGCGGTAATAAGACCAAGAGTAACTTATGGCTCACTCTTATGGTGGCCAAATACAAATCAAAGACAGGCAAAAACCAACCTTGGGAAAATCCAGAGGCTTGCCTGTCTCTGTATCACGGGTGCAATGAATAGTATTCCAACAGCTGCAATGAAAATCATCCTTAACCTCGAACCCCTTGGCTTACATGTCATTGGAGAGGCCAGGATGAGTGCATACAGACTGAAACAAACGAAAAACTGGAGAATCCGAATAACTGGACATACCAGAATCACTCATGTTATCAACATCGAAGAATTCGAAATGTTTTCAGACTACATGCAACCCCTATACTCATTGGAAAAACCATTCGAAACACGAATTGACAGATCTAGATGGGCCCCGAGTATACAGTGCTTCTCAAAAGTCATCTCCCCCCTCTTATTTTTGGAACGATTATACATAAACAAGTGAAATTTGAAAACTTAATATTAAAGGTTGTAAACTTCCCTACTAGTGATGATAGATGACGAAATCGTCAAAGATGACGTCACAAGGCCATTGTGACCAATAATTTTAAATAGAACTCTACGGCAAGCGACACCTCTTTCAAAAGGTGTCGAAAAAACCTATTCAATGATACTAATTTTGTTTGTGTTTATGGCAGGTTTGGCAACTCGCTTTTGAAAAACGCAAAGCTGTGATAAAGTTAATACTAAAATTCCAAATTCAAGCTCCGCCTCTGGATTGTTGTCAAATAAGCTGACGTTTTTGTTAGTCTCCCTAATTCGACGTTTTTGTAATTGTCCAAGTTTTTGTACATTTAATAATTTGTGTATTGTTGATCGAACGTTTAACTGTTTTAGCAGCTTTTGGTACTTCTAATATTTCTGCACATTTTAATAATTTGTTAAACTGTTGTGAGCCGAACGTTTAAGTGCTTCAAGAAGCGAAATGGTACGTGCTTTAGGCGATAAAGTAGCAGCGATCCTAATTCTTGGTGAAACTAGACAAAATATTCATGCAGCAGAACGCATTTTCAATGAGAGGTTTCCCGATCGCCCCGTTTCGAGGAGCTTCTTCGTAAGTTTGAAACAACGAGTAGTATTAATGATGCGAAACGATCTGGCAGACCACAAATTTCTGATGAGAAAAAAATTGATATACTGGCAGAAGTAATAGTTAATCCTACTTCTTCAACAACTCACGTTGCATCTACCTGTGAAGTCAGTCGAAGTGCAGTACACAGGGTGTTGAAAAAAAAAACAATTTCCTCCATACAAATTAAAAATGGTTCATCAACTCTCAGACGACGACCCAGACCGAAGACTAGAATTTTGTGAAAATATGGAAACTAAAATTAACCAACAGCCAGACTATGTCAAAACAATTTGTTTTAGTGACGAAAGTAATTTCTATCTGAATGGAAATGTAAATACACAGAATGTGAGGTATTGGAGTGACGCAAATCCTCACCTGTTTCGTGAAACACATACCCAATTTCCTCAGAAGGTGAATGTTTGAGCAGGTATCCTGGGAAACCACATCGTTGGGCCTCTTTTTTTAAATACTTATTTAACTGGTGAGGTTTATCTGGAGCTGTTGCAAAACGCAATAGAACCGTTAATCCTTGAAATTTTGGAAGATAATCCAGATGAATTCGGCAATTTGGAAATAACATTTCAACAGGATGGTGCTCCTCCACACTATTGCGATGCAATAAGACGGGATTTGGATGAGGAGTATGGTGGTAGATGGATTGGACGACGAGGTTCAACGGAATGGCCAGCTCGATCACCGGACCTCACACCTTGTTAGAGAATGTGAGGCTGTTTCCGCAGTCATATTTGCAAAAGTACGAGAAAAGTTTAAAAATAGGATATTTCACTGTCAGAAAGTAAATGGAGGTCACTTCGAGCAATTCCTTCAAGTAGATACTGATTCTTAAATCTGTAATTAATATCATACTGAATGGAATTTCAATTTTGATGTTTACTAATGAGCCATTAAAACTGCCATAAACACAAACAAAATTAGTATCATTGAATAGGTTTTTTCGATACCTTTTAAAAGAGGTGTCGCTTGCCGTAGGATTCCATTTAAAATTATTGGTCACGATGGCCTTGTGACGTCATCTTTGACGATTTCGTCATCTATCATCACTAGTAGGGAAGTTTACAAGCTTTAATATTCAGTTTCAAAATTTCACTTGTTAATGTATAATCGTTTCAAAAATGAGAGGGGGGGAGCGGACTTTTGAGAAGCACTGTAGAATCACAATCAACTGCGGACATAGTCTGGTATACAGACGGTTCAAAGGCAGTTGAAGGAACGGGAGCAGGAATACATGGGGTAAGGCATGTAAGTGGTATTATGTAAAGAGATTACATAATACCACTTGGTAAATGCTCCACGATATTCCAAGCTGAAGCACATGCTATTATGGTATGCATTCAGAAGAATCTAGAAAGTGGTTATAGGAAAAAACACATCTACATTCTATCTGACTGTCAAAGTGCTATCAAAGCACTCAACTCTATACAGATAAAGTCTGAACTGGTCTGGGACTGCCTCCAGAACCTCATCGAGCTGGCAAAACACAACAAGGTCACCTTGATGTGGGTGCCAGATCATAGAGGCATTGAAGGCAACGAAAAAGTGGACCAGCTAGCTAGACAAGCATCTGAAACGCTATTCACAGGGCCAAAACCTGTACACGGGATTGGCAAAAACCGATGCAGGACCCTGATCGACGAGTGGATAAAAAGAAGACACCAACAATATTGGGATCAAACTGTCAGGCAAAACACAGCAAAGTCATGGTAGGGCATCCAAACGGGACCCTGACGGCTGATTTTCTGAACCTGAACAGAACGAAGGCACGTATAATAATAGGTCTGTTGACTGGACACTGCGGCCTAAGAAAACACCCAAACACCATGGGAGTACGCAGAAAAACCGTGGAGTGTAGGCTATGTGATGAAGAGGAGGAAACAGCCTCTCATATTATCTTCGACTGTGACGCCCTAAGTAGTAGGCGACACAGAACCTTTGGAGAGATCAGCCCGGAAACAGGCATGAATCCGAAGGACCTTATCAACAGGCTACTAAACCTAATTAAAGGCACAAACCTATTTGAGTGAGGAACCACTGACGACAGAGTGATACAATAGACCCCAGCTGGTCGCAGTGTCAAGGAAAGCTAAATGCCAACCCTGTCTCTGGCTCGTCAGCTTTCAACCAACCAACCAAGACTATTGGCGCCATCTCTAGGGTGTTTTTGAAAACTTCTGTTCAGCTTTGTTTATACTTGCTGTATCAATGTGCCCCGTGTGTCAATGGACCCCACCTCCCCTTATAAATAATGCTCCATTGGTGCTTCAATAGTGCATTATGTTAGCTTTGATACTTACCAGATAGATGGCGGTTGTATCAGTTTTGACGGTTTTAAGTTATTCAGTACCGCCAGTTTAGTACTGTTCGAACTCTAGATGTGTCAGTGTGTTTATTTTTTTTCTGTTCATGCTCTGTACAAAATGTATTATTTCGAATTGTGTCGTTTTTTCGAATGAACTACCATATTATTTTGAGTTGAGACAATTTTGTTGACTCAAACGTGAGTGTGTATATCGTATTATTGTGAGATAGTGAATTATATAAGTGATATACCGTGTATTTTTTCCAGATAATACACTTTAGAAGAGTTATTTCAAAATTTTTGATAATTTTTTTTCCCTTATCTTTTTTGCTTGAAATAAACATATTTTCAAACTGTTCAGAGTTTTTATAATCAATTACGAACACAATAATTGATTATAATATAAATTTAGAAGAAATTAACTGATACAAAAATTATTGTGTAAGGACCAATTCATGCAACAATATCACTATCATAGTCCAAGTCGCAGTCTCTGTCTCAATCATAAAATCGAGTTAAATCTGTATATTTAAATGGGAGCATGTATGCAACTCTTTTCATTATCATAAGAATATGACCTTCAAAGTTGGCAAATTCAAATATTTATGCTTATGATTGAGACGTTATATAAAACGCGCATGTGCATCGATACCTATTTGACAAATGACATTAAAAATTGATCATTCCGACTTTTGTTTCTGAATAAAATGGAATAAAAAAGATTAATTTCGAAAGACAAAATCGCTATTGGAAATTCGTGAAAACAATTGCTGAAATGATGCTGAAGACTGAAATATAGACATTTCTTAAGACAACGACTGACACTAGGATTGAGAATGATTTTGTGCACATGCCAATGTTGCATAAGTTGGCCCTTAATTAGAAAAGGATAGGTGCATTTCTACACTAGTAACAAAAGGTAAGTAAGATTTCGATTTGAAATGTAGTAATTATAATCTTTTTCAAAACCGAGTGAAATGTGATAATTAATTTTAACTAGAGATGAACAGAAGTATATGTGAATGACCCAACATAACTGTAATATTATTATGATCAATATTGATTTTCTTTTCAGATATTCTATAATGCTACCGTCTACTTTGAAGGAAAGTTAGAAAAATGATTCAGAAGAACTTGTGGCTCGACTGATAATATCAAAATTATGTTACGATACTTACTATAAATCTGTGGTTGATATACCACAATAAATATTTTTGAACCTTTCGTAGTCTCAGTTTTTTTAATCGGATGATTTTTCGTGTTCCAGAAACCATTCACTTGGGCATTAACAAAAATTAAGATTTTTTCCAAAGTACGTGACAAAATTTACAATAAATCATAACATAAAAATTGGTATTTGGTGGATCAATAGCGTTGTAACTCGAAATGTATCTTAGTGTTATTTATTAACTGAATATAAAAACTGTCTCAAATCAAATAATGATTATAAAGAAATAAATAGTGTACATAAAATGACACACGCGCAACTCTGTATTATGTATGTATGTACAATTCGTATCAAAGTTCAAATGTGTAATAATCATTGTTAGTTCAACAAATAACAAATATACTTTTTTTTACTTGGGTCACTTTTGAAATACATGTGCGATATGGAAAAATGAATAAACATTCATTGATTGATGGATTTGTTGCGTCAGTCTCTCACCTGAGAGGCTCGGGTTCAAATGCATTTCAAAGAGTTTTTTTTAATTGGTTTCAGATACAAATATATTTGATTTCACAGTGAAAAATTTATATATATTTTAGGTTTTTGGACGAGTTTGAGAGCAGTGAATGACCATCGTAAATGAATGAATCTGAGGAACGAAGCATCTTGAAACGGACACGATTCCTTTTCTTCTTTTGTTGTAATTTTCCCTGTTGAAAATTCGAATATAAAATGAATTCTGGTAATTTTATCCAGTTTCAAATGAGATTCGGGAAATATTCTCATCAAATATAATTCGTGATAGAGGATTTTATCGCATTTTTTTTTTATTTTTCCTCAAGCATTTTGCCACTATGAAATTCAGTTCGAGCAATTTGCGGCCTTATTATCAAAGATTGAACCGCTCAAGCCTTGCTTTCGTGGTTTAATCTTATAATAAAACCGCACATCGCATTTTCAGAAAAAATGCTTCCTCAAAAATTTCAAAAATTTTTGAGCGATAAAATTCCTAGCACTCATGATATTACTCTCGAAAAAATCTCGCAAAAATCCATTCGTTAAAGCTGTAATTTAATTAGATTTATTTCTTGAATTTTATTATACCTATATATGCATTGTGTTAAAATAATTTAACTTGTTTGAAAAATATAAACTTTGTAACAAAAATTGAACCGACGAAATACGGAACTGAAGAGTAAATAATAAAATAAACCTTCTTAGTCTCAGTAACTAAGCTCCTAAACTAATGTAAGTAACTAATTTCGAGTCAGTGCTAAACGAACAATCAACGAAGATCATGAAATTATGCCATCATTTTACGCCTTACCTAATTCATTTGCTTGTTTGTTTGGCGCCGACTCAAAATTAGTTACTAACATTAGTTCAGGAGCTCAGTTACTGAGACTAAGAAGGTTTATTTTATTTTTTACTTTTTTGTTGAAAGAAGAAAAAGAGAAGAAGGAGAGCAGCAGATTCCAGCTTGGTTTGACGAGGGGCGAACAGTGCTAATCCTCAAAAACAGAGGTTTGTCTGTTTCCAAGAATTACAGACCGATAACATGTTTGAACACGTGCTATAAATTGTTTACCCGCATTTTGTACACGCGAATACTCCTCTCGGTTGAGACGTTGTAGGAACGGATATATGAGCAGAAAGGGCCAAAGAAAGGTGAAGTTGAGAAAGTCACTAGTGCGGCGAACAAGGAGAATCACGGAAAATAGACAGTTCCGCGAGAAACCATCCCGCTTCTTCCAAAAACCGCCGCTGGTTGTAGAAAACCCGCCGATTGCTGATCAGGTGGAAAACTTCTGGAAAGAGATTAACAAACATCTGCAGCCACTCAATATAGACACTTCAGCCCTGGCGCAGTTTGGAGTCTTCTGTAGGAGGTTTCAACACCCTCGCCCTGATGTACTGCGCCAACCGATAACCCTGGAAGAACTTCGGAGAGCTCTAGAGGGCTCGAAGAACTTTGCTGCTCCTGGCTCAGACGGGCTTAGCAAGTTTTGATAGATAACACCCCCTGACACCCACCACTCAGCCATAGTCTTCAACTCGTGGCTTAGTGGAGAGCAGCAGATTCCGGCTTGGTTGAATGAACAAAGTTTCTTCCACATATACTTCTCTACTCCTTTGGAGTGGCCACTGGACGAGCTGCGCCAACTTGACGTAAAGACTCGCAAGACGATGCATCTTCATAGAAGTTTAAATCCGAATTCGTCCGTTTCACAGTTGTACCTTCCCCGACACCAGGGAGGCCGCGGATATCTGAGTTTGGAGTGTGAGACGGTGCTGGAGCGAGCCTGTGGAGTCATCAGGAGTTTGGATCTCCTCCTCTGCATGGTCATAGACCATGAGAAAACAGGTGAAGGAGCGTTCCTCTTCAAGGCAGCAATCCGCATGTAATCTTCTACAAAAACATTGAAGACCATGGCTTTTCGGAAAGGCAGATTTTTGTTTTTCTGAGGTTAGGTGGGCTGAAGTCGAAGACTCAAGGATTAATCATGGCGGGGTTGTTGAAACTCTTGTCTACAGAAGCCTGACACAAGATGCAGGGCCTGCCGTGGAGCGCCTGAGACAATAGATCTTTCCAGATTACTAGAACAGATATAAAAGACATGAACTGAGCCAGTATGATAGAGAAACAGGTATATTTCATGCGCAACTTGTGGGCAGCTTTGAAAGATGCGCAAACATTAGTGCGAGAGAGAACTGGAAAGAGAGATAGAGCACACCAGGAGCATTTTCATCTGTGATGTTGGCCATCCTGGTATGTCGTAAATCTGGTGAAAACTGATTCTGTCATCAAAATGTCATTTACATCAATGACGTTAACCTTTGTTATGATTTTACTTTAAATGTTTGAATGTTGTCGTGCAACAAGCATTATCAAGCAACATGTGATTATGGGGATTGGAGTAAATACATTTCACGTTTCCAAGCATTCAGCTTTGGCAATGTGGAGAAGTTTTTTATTTCAAAATCGTGGATCTGTAGACAAGGTAGTCGTGGCTACAAATTATTTGCCGAAAGTTATATCCATGATGTGTTTGCTCACAAAACTGATTTTATAATCAGAGCAAAGTGCTACAGAAGCCAGAAGAAGAGTGAAAGTCCACACAGACTTCATTCACAAGTGATATTTATAATTTTTTGAGTTATGTTAGTCTTAAGTGTTATTGTATCGATCAAGATTTATATTTGTAAATCACTGAGGTTACCCGTTTTACAATAAATAAATGAACAGGATGACACATGGAGTATCTTTCTATAAAATTATCAGTTTATTTGTACATATCACAACAATTTTTGTATTTACTAACAACTTGGTTGATTTGAAAAAGAAAGTTAATTTAGTGTCAAAAATAATTCCTAGAACTTCCATTTGTTATACTGATTGTAAATTTTGGTTTTTAAGTTTATACTGATAATCGACTGAATCAGGTGAATTTCTGAAAGTATACGCAAAAGTTCAGAAAATCTGTCAAAAAGTATTTTATATAATTACTATATTTCACATATTGTTATCGATCAGTTAAGAAGGTGAAGATCCAATTCACGATTGGTTCTCCAAAACCATATGCTCTAAGTTTGGTAATAGATGATTCATATTATCGAACGCCTTTGGAAAATCTGTATAAATAGCCGACCTAGTATTTATTTTCTAGAGCATTTATGATCAAGTTAGTGAAAATAATCAATAATTAATCCCACATTAATTTGCTATGAACACAAATAATTTTGGAATTTCAGACTAGCAAACAGCTATATAGTTTTCAATGTTTTTTCCTTATTTATGAATGGGTTTCAAAAAGGTAAGTTGTTCCCAGTAGTTGGGAAAAATTCCTGCTTTCAAGGATTTATCAGATTAAATTTGTATGGGTATGGCTAGTGTATATATGCACTTTTTCAAAAAATACTTTGGATGCCATACTTACAGAAGAAAATGTAAGACTTATTTTTGTTAAAATATTCCTTTACAATACAAACTATTATTATTATTATTATTCACATTTGTGTTTTATACAACACAGAAGTTCAAACAAATTTACACGATGTAATAAAGCACAATTTATTTATTATCTATGGGTAAGCCCATTATGTTAAAATACAGTATTTTAATGTTGTTTTCATTTACAGTACAACCACGCCAGTAGGAATATTATTATCAAAATGTGGAATGTCCTTCTTATTTGCTTGTATTAAACCATACATGAAATTGCACAACAAGACACACACTGTGTAAATTTGTTCCATTGTACCTAAACTGACAATAGGTATTGGTGAACACAATATTTTGTAAGTTTTCAATCTACTTATGAGTTGTTGCTCCTTTGTAATTTGAATAGCACTGACTCTTTTGGAAAGATGATGGTCTTTGAATGAAGAACTCAGTACAGTCAAGGCTACCAATAACATTTGGGTTCTTTGCTTTCATGCTGTCCGAGGCCCTACTTATCAATATTTCCCTATTGGGCCATATGTCCAGACAACCTAAACGTAAATACATTAAATTGATCCAACATAAAAATATGTTATCGACACTTGATTTGGATATTGAAAACAAACCCTCTAGTGTTTCTACAGCCATCCCTCTTCTCAACCTAACAAGAGTTGAAAAAAATGTTTTTTTGCGGTCAATTTGTTGAGGTGTTGCCTGACTGTTTGTTGGGGTTTTACATGAATGGAAAGGTGTTTGACATCGCCACCAATCATATGCAACCTTAAAAGTTGGTATGTTTGAAAACAAGTGTAATAGAGAATTTTCTTTCATTGCTTGACAATTTCTCCAAATTGAACAAAGCCTTGGATGTACTGATTCTTGTAATCTTTTGATTTCTTGATTGAGGTATGTTATTTCGTTCCCTAATAAATTTATGGTTTTTGAACAGGTCTCCGATTCCATGTTGTCACAACTCGTTTCATTTCTAAGAATATTTTCGTGTGAGGTTGAGAGTGGGCTGCGTCTTGATGTTAATATTGTCAGTTCGTCCCCAGCTTTGGCATTCTCTTTCGATATCCAAGTCATGTTCATTGGAAAATGGTTGGCTGCTTTCATTGTTTTATTTGTGAATACCTGAAGAAAAAAATACAATATTTTAGCAAGAAAACATGTATTATTATACAAAGCATAGCTACCTTTTTTGCTGTAGAAGTGAAAGTATTCAACTGATCTTCAGCATGACTTTGCTCTTTTGATAAATTGCTACATACAGGAGTAAAAGCATTCACCTGAGTATTGACTTCGCTTCTATTCCCGCTTCTGTTTGACCACGACATCGAGACTTCTGTTAAAGGATCCTACGACAATAATACATTATTATAAAAACACTCCAGCAATCATAATTTCAAATGAATACCGTGGACCTTGAAAGTTTGGTGTTTCTAGATAGAGTTTCAACTGCTTCGTGATGTGGAACATGTTCCATTTGCTCACATGTGTCGATGGCAGTCTAAAACGAAATCATTTAATTGCAATCATTTCAACCAGAACAAAGATCTAATATTACCGTAGATGAGCAGTGGGCAAATTTTGGGTGTTGCTGCAAGAAGGCTCTAATCTTGAAGTATTCGGGATAGCACATTTCTTCAATTTTTTGATATTGCTCCCTATAATGAAATCATCATTTGTGAAGTGGCGCGAACAAACCTATGACAAAAGTGGTTTCATTGATTAATTATGGATGGAAGGATGTAGGCATTTTTATTCACCCGTGGTTTTGAGTCCCAGTTCCTAGTTTCAAGCCCAATCGCCATTAACCATTTTCTCGCATTATGGTTCCTTGTTTAGGGAAGCAATGACTGTTGAAAAAGGAAACATTCTCAATTGAATATTGATAGAAGGATTTTTCTCTGAATTGAAAAATCCACGATTAAAATGAAGTTATTTTTTGTGAATGTCTAACAGAAAACAACTACTTCCCCGGCTGAAGCCACGCTGGACATTGAACGACATCTGATAGATATTCTGAAAAGGCGCTAACTCAAAAGAAAAAATCTGAAATTGAAAAATTTGCATTTTCATTCAGATAGTTATTTGATTTTCTATTCAAGTCTTAAGTAAGGAAAGTAGTTGTTTTCTGTTAGACATTCACAAAAAATAACTTCATTTTAATCGTGGATTTTTCAATTCACAGAAAAATATTTCTATCAATATTCAATTGAGAATGTTTCCCATTTCAACATGAAAACCCCACAAGAGGTTATCTTGACGATGGAAGATAGTGACTAAGGCTTTCAGTCGCAGATGATTCCACATCTGATTTTATGAACATCCTGTTTATATTTTCAACAAATCAATGAGATCCTACTGGTTTTATCGTACCGTGACGAGCACTTGGTAACACAACATTGTTGAGGCATACTAAAATTTTTATTTTCAAAAACTCTATAAACATAAGCAAATAGCATCCAACATCCAAAAGAATGTCATCTGTCAATTGTCAATGATTGACCAATAAGATTCATTCTTAGCCCACAAGTGACGCGCGCAACTTTCACCTGCATAGGTAATTCTGAAAAGGTCTATTATGCATTCGCTGTCAGCATGCCCACCATATGCTGTCTCAGCCTATTCGCTGTGTGCAAGACTGGTAATTCCCTCTAGTGACGCGATAGCTGGAGTTTTCCTGTTCAATTTCCATTACTCACTATGTAACAATTCAAATTTTTTAACAATTTCTAAATAATCTACCACGATGTAACAATTCTGTGCTCACTGCTAGTTCCAGATGAATCGAAGTTTTTTTCTGTCAAAGAAAAAGTAAATAAATGATGAAAAATGTGTGTATTGATACGATAGTTCACCGCATTTGGAAGTTATCCATGTAAAGTTATGATATTTTGAATATCATAAAGTGATGCTACTTCTGTGTATATTGAGGTACGGCAAATAATGTGCTTGCTCGTTGTTAGTTTATTAAGGACGCAGGTTCATAAGCTCTTGGGAACATAAAAAAGTGAGGGAGCCAAAGAGATTAAAAAATTAAAAAAAGTACCCATATAACCCTGGCTAGCTTTAATCTGACAAGAAACCACTAAATAACATCAGATTCAACGCAAAACTATCCAATGAAATGCTCAAATAATATAATAATCAGAAAAGGAATGAGGTCACAATTGTACCTGAATATGGGATCACACTTTCACCGTTGCAAGGATGTAAGAACGTTGAACGGTCCCTAAATAATACAAACACGTTCAACACTCTCTAAGACGTATAATTGTCCACAAAATATTGGGTATTGCTTATACAGTACAAGTGACGATGTCTACTCTTAGTACTTGAACTGCATTACATTTAACATTAGTTCAGATGTAAGGCCAATTGCTTTTGTAACCGAAACCAGTTCGCGAAAATTAAAACACAAATTAATAATACTTTGTCCTGATAGAATGCCGTGTTCGATAGACAACTTGGAAATACATCAAAAGTATCTCTGTCCTCTGTTCATAAGGCTGATTGATCAGTTTACAACACCTTCCAGGCTTTCCCGAACTCGCAGTTTAAGTCGCTATTTGCTTTCCAGCACCGGCTAACACCGTCCTACGGAACTTGGTTAAACTTTTACTATCCACTTCTAGACTATCAAAGAGAAAACGGAAAACATCTCAAATATTTATCGAATGAAAACTTCACGTCCCGGAATTAGAGATTGAAATATCGTGGAATAACAGAACACTTGTCTCTTTGCTGCAGTTTTTGTGATGCAGTTGGAAATGTATAAAATTTACACGTACTATTTTTGCTATCGACTACACAGCAATAGCGAGGGCTCATTGTTATTATATGTATGATTGTGTTATACTACCCAACCGTGACCGTTGCCACTACGATAATAATAATGTTTATTCATCTGAAGTATGGTACAATATGTTTAAGGGATTTGTGAATAAACAGGGAGACCTCAGAAACTGAAAGTTTTCAGCTTGTGCTTGTGATTAGTGATTACCAGGATCATTACCTACTTCTGCTACCATGGGCGCTGTCATAGTTTCATCTATCCCCTCCAGCCGAATGCACACAGCAAATATACATCGTGAAAACGCGGCGTTGCGAGTGCTGTATTACTTACCACTTATGACACGGTATCGACGAGACACCAGTGCCGAATTCATTGGAAGTGCCGAATTCATTGGAACTACTCATATATGATCAGGTGGAGAGAAACGGAAACAAACCTGAATTTTGCCACATGTTCCTGTCATAATTTCATCAAGATGTTTAAAATCTATTGCAAAATTTCACACACGCACACACAAGACTAAAAAGCAGATAATATATACCACGTCTTCAAAAAGAACTTAAAAGTATAAAATAATTTCTCGTAGCCCCATATAGGTTTATAACACCATACAGATTGTCCTGAAAATTCCACACCAGTAATTTTTGACAGATCACCATGGCAACGTTTGTATTTTAGTGGATTTTTTTCTCTTGAGTACCCAACAGCGAATTAAATCGGAAATTTTTTGACGTTTTGATGACAGAATAATATTTTTTGACAATACTGGTTTTTCTTCCTTCATTTAATTCTGATACATTCCAATTACATAGTTAAAATGTTCTATATATTCCTCGGACACCTCCTTTCTTCTTAAAGGCGAAAAAGCTGTACTTTGAATTGAATGAATTAAATATCAATGTCCAATAAAATATATATAATATATATATATATATATATATATATATATATATATATATATATATATATATATATATATATATATATATATATATATTGTTATGTTATGAAAGACCAGTAATTTATTTTAATTGTTTTTACATATATTTTGAGATTCTATTCCTTTTATGAAGCCTCTGTATAATATGAATAGATGGAAATATACAAATACTATAACACAATTAATTTCATACACTGTCATAATGATTATAACCCATAATTGTTCAAAAGACAATAAAAAAGTCGAGATTTACAAAATCATCCTGAATAAAATGTGATCAACAAAATTATAGGCTTGAAACATACAGTATATGAAATTGTATCTAACTAAAAGTAGCCAATGGGAGAACAACAAACTTCTTGATAACAATAGCCAATCAGGGAACAGTATGGTCAAATGTAAGATTTGAAATTGTGAGAAAATAAGAACGAAAAAGTGTCAGAGACAATTATCACTGAATATTGTACATAGTTTATAAGAAAGGAAAAATAGTTTTATTTATAAGTTTTGACAAATAACTCCAAAACAGTGAAAATATCACAATATAGTGCGCGAATTCAAAAATTCAAATCAGAGGGAATGAGGAAAAATGGTATCCAGGAGACGAAAAACAAAGCCAGAGGGAGATTAAAAATAATATGAAAAAGAATGCCACGTTTTGTTTGGAGGAAAAGAAAAATTTAGTGATTTCAAAAAGATAAGCAGCAAACAACATTACCTTGTATGTACTCCATATACAAGTATTCCAAAGCTGATTTTTGGATGTGTATGGTTCCTTCTTTGGTATTGGAGTTCCTGAGAGCATTGGATTGAAAGGGTATCCAAATTATGGGTGTGTATTAAACAGCGACAGTTCCAGCGGCAGGTATAAACTTTCCTAGTGCACATCACGAACTGAACAACTTCACTTATAACTCATATCACATCAGAAGAACTTTATTTCATTTGATTTTGAACTATTAAAGAAATTTTCACTTTCAAGGTAAAAGTGAGGTTGTGTATATTTTACACATGACCTTTCCTTATGATTATCCAAGATTTGTAGATTGACCATAGAATAAGTTATCTATCGTAGGCCAGGTTAATTTAAGTTTTCCTGAATAAAGGAAATAATTGCTTTTTGATACTTTGTCGTTTGTTTTCCACAATGATCAACAATCATACTCATAACCATTGAATAGATTGAAATTTGACATCAAGCAGTGGCTAGTGGCTCAATTGCCTGAACCGGATATCTGAGACAAGAGGCGTACCAACTGAGTTCAGCTGTGGTAAGAAAAGTGATAACAATTGGCAGCAACGTGACGAGAGAACAGTGACGTTATCATTACATTGCATAAATAATATTATACAGGGCGAAAATACTTATCCATATCGTAACAATTTGGCTCACCACGAAGAGCGAAAATTATTAGCAATCTTCATTTTATAACAACAATTTATATTTGCAAAATATATTATACAAGGAAAAAAATAATTTATCTATCATATCAATTGTAACCCAAGAGGGACAAAAATTATCAACAACTATTATTATTCAATTCTCATTTTATAACGATATATATATATATATATATATATATATATATATATATATATATATATATATAGTAGAATAACGGATGTTCAGTCAGAAAGTTGAACTATGAAAACTCTTTATGATGGACGAGTTGTTTCATTTTGAAATTTTCAGGGTCAGTAATCTGAGTGGATGATAAATGAACATTAACTTTAAAAAAAAAACGTAAAATATGTAAAAATTTGTCGGAATGGTGTTATATCTTTGTCACTCGAAGCGTCAAAGATATAACACCATTCCGACAAATTTTTACATATTTTACGTTTTTTTTTTAAGTTAATGTTCATTTATCATCCACTCAGGTTACTGACCCTGAAGAAGTTTCAAAATTGAAACGATCGTATCGTTTTAATTTATATATATATATATATATATATATATATATATATATATATATATATTTAGACACTATTTTATTCACCATTTTTCCATTTAGCACTTTCAATTTTGAGTAGTTTAGAACCAAATATTCCTGAACAATTCGAAACAATTTTTTTCCTTTAAGTAGAAACCACAATATTATATTGATGCGGGTAAATAAGACATAGTGCGATGATTCATCATTACATCAGACAATTTTATGCATATTTTACATACCTACAGCATGATATTTAAATCGATAAATTTTTAAAAGAAAAAAGTTTGCGTACGTTTTGACTGCACAATATTCTTTTTATTACAAAACACGAGTTTTTGCTGACGTTTCGCACTGTCAAAATACGATGATCACAGTTCCCTATGATGTTCGCTGAATGCTATGCAATAAAGCGCGTATAGAAAACTAATAAAAACGCAAAAAAAGCAATTTTCAACCACTTGTAATTACTCAAAACTCACGTGAAATTGAAAAATGAACTATGTTGAATCTTAAAATGTTATTTCCATGCAACTACAACAAGTAAAAATCAACAATTGATAGGCTAAAATGGCGGCCGAAACTGAGACGCAAATTAAATCTGTTATGTACCTACCTTTATGAAAAACCGTTAAAATTATAATCTTCTAACCCTTGTAGTAGCTCTTAGTAACTATGCAATAAAAGAAAATGATATTTTACGTCCGAAAGTAGTGATTTTGTGCTACTACAATGAGTAGAAATCAACAATTTATAGGCTAAGAATCCATTGGTGACGAAACTAAACCTGTTCATGTAACTAAATTAAAAACTAATAGAAAATTTATTTTCTACCACTTGTAGTAGCCCAAAGTTGATAAAAAAGAATATAATATGCTACATTGTAAAATGGCATTTCCGTGCAACTACAATGAGTAGAAATCAACATCTCATAGGCTGAGAAGTCATTGCTGCAGAAACTGCAAAGCACACTAAATCTATTTATGTACATATATGAAAAATTGATAAAATTATAATTTTCCACCACTTGTAGTAACCCAAAGTTGATATAAAATGAAAGAATATAATATGCTACATTCTAAACTGGTATTTTCATGTAACTACAATAGGTAGAAATTAAGAATTCATAGGCTAAGAATCTATTGGTGCCGAAACTGCGACGCAAACTGAATTTGTTCATGAACCCATATGAAAATCAAAAAAATAGGGAATTCTCAACTATCCTTTGTTTGTTGTGGTCAATAAAATAATAAAAAGAATCAGCTTTTAGTTTTTAATTCAGGTAGCTATAAAATGACATAATATTCAAATAATAATAATCAATTATTTATATCATTTTGACTATTGTAATTATTGTTTATATGAAAAACGCAATTATTATAAACTATGGCAGGAGGTTGATTGAAAGCGGTGGCTCGTTCTTTCTTTAGAGCTCCTTAACTTGACTTTACAGAAGTTGAAACAGACCTCATTGCATCAATTATTTTCTGATGGTGTGTCGAATCTATCTGCAGAAATGATTTTATTGAGTGACTACTTCCATGTCCTGTGATTTTAATTAATTGCTGTTCACCAATTCCTGTTTTGGCTAAAGTTGAAACAGCAGTAGCTCTTGCAGAGTGATTTGTTATTTTGACCTTTTTGACGTCAATTCTAATTGATGATGCCGCCAATTTGAACCGGAAAGAGAGCGTATTTTGTCCAGCCGGACTGTTCTTGTACCAACCTTTGGAGTCGGGGTGCTGCCAGTTTGGACTGGGAGTTAAAAATAAACGGTTGGTTTTGATGAGGCGATTTCGCTTGCTTGTTAACTTCTTGAAAAGTCTAACTGGGCATATTTGGTACTAACCACTTACTGTCAGCCATTTTTTTTGAACCGCCTTTGGTGGTTTTAGAGAAAACTGGATTATATTCAATGCAACCTATTGGTTTTCCTTGATCATCAATTTCCTCCACAAAATATTATATGCATGCTGCAGCTCCTTCATTCCCTCTCCAATTCATTGGCAGCGATGTGGAAAAACTTTTTTTGCAATCCCTTCGCGGTGTTTTCGTCACAAAACTCAATAATCGTCTCGTCTGTTGATAATGCGGATGAACTTGTCTTTCTCTTGGCTGGGTCCTTTTGTAACTTCCGACGCTTAGCTTTTTTTGCAGCTCTTGTGTTTTCAAATTCTATATCAGAAACTACACTCTCCTTGTAGTCTTCGGAGTTCTTTTTTCGCATATTGAACCCAAAGTCTTCAAGAATAAGTGCCAGTTCCTCCACAGGTATATCCGCTCTACCAAAATCATACGATTTTTCTTCGAAAAAGTTTGTAAACTTCCTCCATCTGCTTGACTTGGATTTCTTAGTATTCGCGGGTGTTAACTGCTGAATATCCTGACGAATACTTCCTTTACTTTCTTGACCGAAGCGTAACATTTTTTTTTCACGTCGTACCGCTTGACAGATTCGGAACTCAAGTACATTTGAGGTTAAGGTTTTACCATGTTAACCAAACAATTAAGTCAATCAAAACATTTTATGTTTTGCTAGTCTTGTCGAAGCAAAAGAATTTGGTATTGTTGAGTCAAAAAATGAATTTTAAAATTATTTAATTCTCAAACACAATCTGGTGTGGAATTTTCTTTCCGAATACCACACGATGTTAAATTATTTCCGGAAATTTTTTCGAGCTCATGAATATTTTGAAAATTATCCCGAGTCGAAGACGAGGAATAATTTTCTAAAAATATTCATGAGTGAGATAAAAAATCCGGAAATAATTTAACCTCTAGTGGTATTACAAGTGAAAATTTGTGTTTGGGAATTTTTAATAGCTATGAAAAAACTTGTAAGATTTCAAACGAACAACGTGAGGCGCATGCAATAGATAATAGTAAGCAGTGTAGGGAGTAGCTGTCTTTGAGAAAACTCACACAACAGTTCATATCATTTGCAGTGCATTAAAAAAATTTGTGAATTAGGTGAACTATCTATTGCATGCGCCACATGTTTTTCGTTTCAAATCTTACAAGTATTTTCATAGCTATTGAAAATTCACAATCACAAATGTTCAGCACAATCTGTATGGGATTGGTTCCGTGCATGTTTAACAGATGGTTGACATTGGAGGTGAAACAACCTTACTTTTCCGATTTGTTTATGTTGGAGAATTGAACATTTTTACCTATTTCAAAAAGAATGCAGTAGTTGAATTACATGTGTTATTGTTTAATTCGTAGATGATCATGCCTTCATATTGTTCTGTTGTGAAATGCAATGAAAATGCATCAAAAGACGGCCGAAAACGATTTTTTAGGAAAATTGTACATGTTTATATTTTTAACCTGTTATCAGAATTCTATCTGCTGTTGTAAGAAATAGAAAAAATTGTGAAATCTCCCAGAGAAGGCAAGAAGCCTGGATACATGCCATCAAACGCTAGGAGAAGGCAAGCAGCCTGGATACATGCCATCAAACGCTAAGACGGTCTGATAAGTTAACGAAATATGGTAGAGTTTGTTCCAGACATTTTCACTCTGGTAAAGGAAATATGTTGAATCTATTTAATTCATTTATAATATATTTCAGTGAGTCATGAAGAGATAGCCTCGATAAAAATAATATTTAATTTGGCACATTTTAATAAACACGACTTCCTAATATTGTAGGAGAGCCAGCTTCCTTGAGGGAAGAAACCCATCCCGATTGGGTACCATCCATTAATATGGGATATGAAATCAATCATGGCAATAGCCATGTATGTGATAGATATAAAAGATTACAGGTATTTCATATGGATACATTGGATATGTCTGCTGAGGATTTTCTAACCCAAGGATGGAATTTTTCTTTCCAATTTTTTAAGGATGGATTTTTGAACGAAGTTCCTTTACGCAGCTTGTGGTAGGTGTGGACTGGTAGAAATCGTGACATAAGAAAAAAGCATTATGCCCCCTCATTAGGGTATGTTGTACCAATTTATTCAATAAGCTGGGTGCCGAATGAAGTCCAAAGAAGGCATTTATTTGATGAATTATATTTTCACATTCTAACTTAAAATTGATTGTAGAATATTTGGCTTGCCTTTTTTATGAAATAAATAATTCAACCATTATAAATGTTTTATTTTCAATAATTCAACACAAGGACTAATATATATATATATATATATATATATATATATTATATATATATATATATATATATATATATATATATATATATATATATATATATATATATATATATATATATATATATATATATTCATACACAGCCATCGCACACAACACGCCATCGATATTCAATAATTATATTATACAACAATAAAGAAATCATAAGTACAATGATCACCAAGATTATTTGGTAAACTATAAAATGAAAAAACATTAAACCAAAAAGGAAAAAAAAATACTGAAGATGCCCCTGGCCAGAGTGGAACATCTATAACACTAATTTAAGTTTGAGTTGAAAATAATCCCAATCCCAAGAACTTCCTACCAAAAGTATATATGTATATAGATAGGATTGTCGGAAGAGGACAAATAACAAACTTTCTAATTATTGGCCAGCATTTCATTCATTTACGTATAAACTTCATCAGGGACTAAAAGGACAACTAGTTGTAAGGATGTATAAAAGAAAGGAATTTTAAAACAGTTGAAATAAGGGCAAGTTAGTCATCAGTATAAAAAATATGGAAAAAAATGTATCCATTTTTATTTCCCCATAAAGTTGTTCAAAACAGAAATTTAACAGAATTTTTAAACAATGATACCTTAACTAGAATCTCATGTGAAAAACAATACTAACATATATTTGAATATGAACGTATATATAAAAACACATAGTTTCCAAAAATGGTTTCACGTGATATGAAAGGACACATTCGCAACAGGGTCTTACGATGAGGAAACAACATGTCGTAAAAACAATTGTCAACTGGATGTGTTGAGACTCTGCAGGGCTCAGCTGGCTTATTAGTTGGTGGCATCCAAAATGCTTTTCTACCTATCGATGTTACTTCCTCCTGTTTTCGCATTATAAGTTATCAGTATTTTTATAGGTATGATGGTTCACCTTTCCAATGACTAAGATATAAGAATATATTTGCTTAACATATATTCTTTTCCCCCATCCACAAGTTGCTAGATTGCTTCTAAACTTTTAAATGCTTTCATTTCAGTCATTGTGGAAGCACTCTTCGTTTTGGGAAAAACTGAAATATCTGTTGATAATTCTTCAGTTTTCAGAAGATACGGATCAATGCCCAATACTGCAATTTTCTCTTTATACCGTTCTCGGTGAACATCATCTAAACTTGAATAATATTTTGTCAGGTCCATTGTCACAATATTTCACACGAAACACAATAAAAACGGTAAAAATGTCGAATAAACGTTCTTTACAAAAGTAAACAAAGCCAAAATGGGAGGTTGTTTTACCTCCAATGTCAACCATGTGTCAAATCTGCACGAAACCAATAAGGAATCTGTAAAACCTTACAGAGGAATCTGTGAGAGGTTAGGAATTTGTATGGGGTTAGTCGATTGAAAAGGTGATTAACAGAGTAACCTCTTTTTGACCTTTGTCGACATTTCTCAAAAAAAAAAAGTTTTTTGTAGTTAATAACCTTCCAATGACCTGGAGTTTCATATTCCATGTGATTTTTAACGAATCCCTTTGACATAATGAAAATAGCGAACTGTTGGAATTGAATGAAATCATCTACTGCTTTTTAAGAATTGGAACGACCGAGAAGAAAGATTGAGGTATCATTCTGGGGACGCAAATCTATGGATGACTATTGGTACGGGAATAATGCATGCAGAATAAATATCAAGAGATATCAGATTATTATTTCAAATACAATTGCTACAGTACATTTTTCCATTCGACGATCAAATTAATATCCCAAGTAGCACACAGAGGTCATAATTCGGTTGTACAGATGTCTACTAGACCTTTCGCAAAAGTCCATGACTTATGTCTTGTAATATGCTAAGACGTCGCTATGTATGCCAATACGACAAAAAGGCACACCTTGCGACGTCACATCGACGTTATAAAGTAGTGGTAATGACTTGCCAATATATAAGCCAGCCGCAAAAGGGTCGTTCTGTGGTCTTAGTGTAGTCATTATATCATTATGCATGGGGGTCATAATCTTTCTATCATAGTATTACAATATGTATACCATATCAAAAGATTTTATATAATATCAATATAATATATAAGTCAGCCTTCCTTTACATGTTCATGATACTCTGTGACCGTGATAGTTATTGAGATAAAAATGATTTTCACATATGTGTCTTTGAGAATTGTTCTGAAACTCTAGTGACCAAGCCAATCCATTTTTACGATCAAAATTCAATTCTACTCACTTAAAATTCATGCGCCTCGAAAATGAAGAGAGATAAATATTTATTTTCATTTCAGAAAAAATATTTTTCATCAATTTTTCTCATTAATCTTTGAAATATGTAGACCATATTACGAAAGATACTTGATTAGCCCATCTCCAATGATTTTTAAATTGTTATAACACAGGGTCCCATATTTTTTATTTTAAATATTTTTGTTCCAATATGGCTACCAGGATGATGTTATCAATCAATCGAAAAACATGGATGCCGTCCTTCTAGTGTCAAAAAGTTGTAATTACTCCAGTAAGTACTATCATAGAATAGTTTACGAGGGTCTCATAGACATCGCAATATCTTACATAAAAAAGTTGTAATGTAGTCGCTGTGACCACAAGTAGCAAGTTTTGTTGTACTAACGTCGTAACGCTATCAAAACAGAAAAATATATACACTGAGTGCATAAGCATTCCGCTAGTTCCGCCTAATGGAAAACGCTAAAAATAACTGACATTCACAATAGGGGTTATGTTGATGTTATATTTAAATATTTTTTTATTTATCACTCGAAGTGCACATATATATTATTTATGTCTTTCCTCGTTGTGAAAACAATTGAAGGAACTGGGTGAACTTCATTTTTTTGCAGTGTCCCGATAGACTGATTAATTATTTCAGATGTTAATTTTGGGGTAGGCACTCATCCTTCCTCTTTATATTTTTCTATACGCTCCAGTTCTCTTGTAAGGCAGATTGGATTTTTGTTTTGGCATTTTAATCATTCATACGGATCTGAATATTCTACATACATAACACAATATACCTATCCAATAAAAATAACATAACCAACAAAAATAATCTAACCATAGATACATAATGTAATCATTACGACCAAAGTTCATCAGTTGATAAAACTACATTACATGAGTACAATATGTAGTCGTAGAAACGTTTCAAAAATCTATTCATTGGAACCACATATGTTCATTGTCATAATAACCTCACAGCAACTGCTCTTAAGTTCTACTTAACGACACATACAATTTATTTACATACAAACCACAGTACAACTTCATCTCGAGAATTCTTTATTGTACTACAAGATGTCATAGCAACGCCTGAAGGTTATAAAACGCACATTAACTTTTTGGTTCTAAAACATACAAATACGTGGTCTTTAAGACGGTATAAGAAGTCATTATGTTAATTTTATGACTCTGTGATACTTGGGGTTACAATATTAATTCATTTTCTTCAAAATTGTCAGAAACAGATATTATGACTATAATAACAAAAATATACCCCCACTAGAATTCAAGGATTGTTTTCCTCATCCCCATACGATTTTTTCTTGAAAATTACTCATCAACACGAAGTACTATTACTGTGAGATATCTATTAACTGCTCTTAAGTTTTTGTGTGTTTGGAATCGATCACTCTGTAATGATATAATAATCACCCCTAAGAAGTTGATTGATACCTATAGCTGGATATATGACGACTGGTTATATTTTCTTTGATATATTGGGAATGTTTTAAGCCCATTCTAGGACCATATCTCTAAAATACCCTGTATGATTTTATTGGCCCCATAAAGTATTTGATCCGAAACTAGAACATACCAAAAACTCTGTGATTGTAGGGAAAATATTTTCATTAGGTGCATGTGAGGTCCTTTGCATTGTTTATATCATTGACATTTACTCCCTTCATTTTTCTTGATTCAGTTCAGATTAGTTTTTTCGGCATACTATGGCCATCTATATTCCAATTCCCACGAAATTGTTTCTTGGGTATGGCGAAAAGAAAGTTCCTATATATAGTATTCCACTCAGCTACTAGGAAGCGACTGGGGCTTGAGCTATTCGCTAAGAGGTGGCACCACCAATACTGAATCAAGTCATTTACAAGTTCCGAATACTCTGATTTATTTGATCATAAAATGAAAAGTGATATCAAAAAGTACTTCCAGCTGTAATAAATCTTGTATTTCAAGTCTCGCGAGAGGCGGTATTACAACTTATTCTTCTTTAAATGTGCTGTATTACATTTGGATCGCTCAGAACAGATTTATCGTTATATAATTCACGGCTATCCAGAAAAGTTTTCTTTCTAACACAAAATGTAACTTCTGAGTGCTTCGGAATGGAAAAGGCCTCAAAGCATTGGAGCAAGTTTTTCAAGAATTATATTTTAATGTATGACGAAGTTTGTTCAGAAATGGCGAATTTCAGTAGCATCATTTGATGTTAGTGCAAATTCAAGAACAAATGGTAGGGGCATCGTTGCTATGTAGGGTAGTTGGATGTAAAAAAAACGAATCAAGTTTCATCACGTCTATATGAAATAATCGAAGTGGTAACTGAGCGGTCTGAAATGAATAAGTTTCATCACGTATATGCGAAATAATCGAAGTTGGGGTTCATCTGCGGAATGGATATTCTTAAAAATCGAGTTGAAAAGAGTTATATGGAGGAAATCAACAGAGAACTTCTATATGCTGTAAAAGATAAAAGCATGGCCTTGAATGCTAGGAATAGGAGTATAGGCTTTTATATCTATTTTGCCAGGTTTCATATAACTTCTCCTATCGTCAATATTGAAATCTTGCAATTAAATTTATATCTATTTCACCAGGTTTCATATAACTTCTCCTATCGTTAAAATTGAAATCTTGTAATTAACGTTTGTCCCAGATACACTCGTCCAATTGTCTTGAAATTTGGCATGTATACATGGACATATGACTTACGCGAGAAGGTAATTTGAAAGTGTTAAAATTCAAGATGACGGGGACGCGATTGATGATTCATAGTCAGAATCAATATCTAGAGGTTTCTGGGATCGATGATTAAATTCAACACTTCGATACGGCGGTGAACAGATGGGTGACAAGCTTTGTAATTTTTGGTACAAATCCATTGAAAATTTGTATGTGGAGGATTTTTTCTTATTTATCTAATTAAGATGGCGATTCCAAGATGCGATTTTTGTGAATTAAGTTTCCAATGTATTCGAAATTGGTATTTGGAAGTTTTATCATAATTCATAAAATGTTGGTTGTGGATGATGTCCCAATTTATTCAAAATTGGTATCAAGTGGTTTATGGAGGCTTAATTGATACTGATATTCCAAGATAGCAAACGTGTGTAATTCATATCGGAATCTATTCAGATTTGGTAATTCAGGGATTTTAGGGTCAGGTGAAAAATTCTATTTTCTTTAATTTTTAATGATTGTACCCAGAAAAAATGTGATATGGGCGAATTCTTTTTCAAATTTCACGTTAATTTCTTCGTTTATGGAGTGTTTTCTTGTTGTTTCTTCGTTGACTTAGATATATTTTTTTGAATAGGAGTCTAGATATATTCGTTTGACTACTTCATCTTTAGAGACGGTTAGCATAAGTACCTAATGTGCTCACAAATATTTTGGGTTTACTCTCATGAGGGGTTGATATTTTATTCGATATGTTTCATTGGGGGTACAAATAATATATTCTCAGAAGTGAAATTTTAGTACCAATATGAGGGGTTGGATTCGACATTTTCCATTGATCGTAGAAATAATATTTTCAATGATGGTATTCTAACTTATATATATTCCATTCATTTGAATATCAAATATTTTATGTCATACATATGAATAAGTACCTATTATGTGGTTCATGTAATAGTTTCCAGTTGTGGCGATTCTACGAAACGGGTGAATTAACAATTGTTCCCAATAACGATTACGACTTATCATAAAATCTCTTTCGGGAATTTTGTCAATTTCATAACTTCTATTTCATTAGGTAAATGAAAAGAAATTACTGCTATTTCATCAGGTATTCATTGGGCAAAATGGAATTTACCCAAGGGAAAATTCCTTGCCTTATTCCTCGGCAATCAACACACATATCATAGGAAAGTACAGCCATACAGTTGGCTGGGATATAAAAGTTATTTTTCGTAGTCATTCAAATGAGTCAGAGTTTCAATTTAATTTCGACTTTGAGTTTAGTGACAGTTTCAGTTAGTTACTCCCTTGGGATCGTTCAATATACAGTCATAAATCGTCTTCCAACGTAGTCACAATTCGTCATTCAATTCTAGTCTTCAGCACTATAGCTCGATACAATATAGTATTATTCAACAACTCTCAAAAAAATTTTTCTTCCGCGCCTCCGTTCTGCGCAAGTAGAAAATTTATATAATGAATAAACATTTGAGAGCAAAACGGAAGTATTCAAAATATTTGTATGTGATGATTACCTAATGAGTATATGGCAATACTATGATGCTAATAATGTATAATGATTTTTCACCAACCTATTAATTATAACATAAACTTTCTGAAGTATAAGACATCAAAATTGCCACTTTCAATTGGTTAGTTGGAGTTGACGCCTAGTAAAACACCCGAAATTTTTTTTCATACATTTTTGAATATTCAACAGATTTTAATGAAACTGACTCCGTAAGAAGCTAGGTAGAAGGTAAAATAAAGATGAATGAATTTTCGGTAAAAATATTTTAAAAAACACCTATATGTTTTATTTTATTTCCGTCAAGGAAATTGTGAATTCTTCAGTTTTTTTTTAATTTTTAAATGATTTGGTTTTTCACGTCATTTTCGAAAATATTATATAAAATCAGACCTTTATCGAGGGAGAATTTCTGTCCAATTGTTTTTGAAGCTTTATGTATTTTTAATATCCCCCTCTGTTTTTTTCTGGTATTCTTGTGGTCAAGTGTTTCAAATTTGTGAATATTTCTGAAAACAAATAAGCCCTAAGTTCTAGAATATATTTGTTTGATATCACAAATTTCAGAGATTTTATATAATTGATCAGTTGAGAATCTAGATTTGACTCCATATATTATTTTCAATTATGCGCCTCAGCATATGTTTTATATTGAGATATGATTTCTTACCGCAGGAGCTCCAGGCAATGATCCCATATTGCAAAATACTTTCAACAAGTGTATAGAATAATAGTTCATAATATAATCAGTGATATCTAAGACAATTCTGAGTTTTTTGAATTTATAGATTAGTCCCCTAAGTTTTTGCATAGTTGTTTCTATATGTTTGACCCATCTTGAGTGACCGTCTATAAAATGCACTGTGATTGATTGTAATAAATAATGTTACACATAGTAATTTCTATACTGTAATTGTAACATGTAGAATGTTTGTATATTAGGTTGCCTATTTGAATAAACGATTATTATTATTATTATATAATTATCCCGATATATTCGACTGTTTTGGAAGAATTGATTTCTATGACGTATTGTTTTCTGTCTAGAATATTCAGTGACCTGAAATCAGGTTAGTAATTTTGGTAAGAGGTGATAGGTAAATAAGTTGTTTTTGTATAGTTCACTATTGATGAATTCTGATCAAACCAACATTATATTTTTCTCAAGTCATGTTGTACTTTTTCTTTGAGATTCAACCATGTTTCCGCATCGTAATGAATATCGTTATCATCAGCAAAAGAGATAACTGTTCCTTCCAACTCCAAGGTAGTTTATTCATATATATTGTTCAGTTAGCTGTTATCCCCACTGGGTAGATACACTTGGATGTGAAGTAAACAAAAATGTACCTTACTTACAGTTTGTTCATCACCAAAACAATTGATATTCTTCTGAGTGTTTTCGATGTTGACAGTTTTTTTTACAATTTTTCCATACACTTCACTTTTAGTTTTAGATTTTCTGAGAATTCCGGTGTTTTTCGATTCACATTAACCTTTTGAAATTTGGAGCAGTTTTAATGTTACTGTTCACTCATTGCCATCCATATGGATGTCAATATAATCTTTTGATATTTGTTCAGTCGAGATCCTTTGATGTCAAGCAGAGGTTGATTGGGAATAGCTGTCATTGTTTTCTCGATCAAAAAATGGGCTGGAGTCAAGGGTTCAAAATAGGCTGGATCTGACGATAATGGCGTCAACAATTAATTATGCACTTAATCTGAGTTAGCACTGTGAGAAGGTCTTCATAAGTCATTGGCAAATTACCGACAATTCGCTTCAAATGAAAATTGGGTGACCTAGAAATATTGTCTTTGGACAAAGTATTTGTTATTACATCGAAAGAAGACCGAAGAAAGGATTAAAATTCCTTCAATTATGTATTAGCTCCAATGAATGTAGACCCATTATCTGAAAAAATCTTCTAATGATGAATTGGTAACAAGATCTAAATATAAGCTTCCATCATCATTGCTTCCCTCCAGATCCTTGATTAAAATGGCTTTTCCGGTATATTTTCAAAATTATACACTTCATCAAATGTGATTCAGAAAATCGTTCAGACTTCATAAGGATTTCTTAGAATTACTACATTCTTTTAGTTGCTAGAACTCGTTCTGATTGTCATTTATCGAATTCTCATGTTGCACATTGGAACATACAAAAAATAGTATTGATTCGAGGAGAATGATTCAAATTTCCTGATACTATCCAACCGAGAAAAGTTTTTTGAAGAATGGGTTTACCACTACCTGAAAAAATCTGTCCAATACTAAGCAAATCCCAAAAAATATTAGTACCCAGTAACATATCGATTTTGATAGGTTTATTGAATTCTGTGTCAGCCAATTGTAAAGTTAGGGGCATTTTTAAATCACTAGTGTTGTAGTTGGAAGTACCAAACAGGAAAAACTAAATTTGAAATCAACTGATACTTGATTGTGAATATAAGCCAAAGATTGACCTACCACTGAAACTGCAAAACACCTGTTATGCAGAGGTTAGCCTGTCTGGGAATCACAGGGGCAATATTCACGTGCCTCACCGCAGCATTAGAGGTTATGCTGAACCTTCCGCCACTGCACTTGTCTATTCCTTAATTACGAAGGAAACGACAATGAGTGCTCACAGACTGCGCCAGACATCAAACTTGAAAGCTGGAAATCTGATTGGACATCTGAAGATTTTGAAAAATATTCCTCCAGAATCCAGGTATAATCCATCAGATATTATGCCAGCTAGGTACGACTTCAAAGTGAATTATGAAGTGGATGTAAAAAACTATCATATATTCACAACGAACGGGCCTCAACTGGAAAGGAATGCATCAGTATGGTATACTGATGGTTTCAAGATTGACGACAGGGCTGAAGTGGGAGTAACGGGTCTTAGTTTGAGGCTATCGAAACCCCTAGGCAAAGCTCCAACAATTCAAGCGGAAATCCATGCTATAGAACACTTTGCAAGAGGCTCTAGGGGGCAAAAATCTATATTTTGTCAGATAGCCAAGCAGCACTAAAAGCTCTTGTGAGTCTAGACTGACTTGGGACTGCAAACTCTCCCTGAGACAACTGGCTACGAATAATCAGGTCACGCTGATGTGGGGACTAGGTCACAAAAGAATCATAGGCAACGAGGAAGCAGACAGCCTTGCCAAGGAAGGTGCAAAGATAAGCAAAAAGGTATTGGAAAGAAAGCTTAACAGCTCCTCGAGTTGTACAAGAAAGCGGGTAACGGTGCTTCTCACCACGGAGGTATCACCCCAAAAAAATGGATAGATCAAACAGTGAACTGCCCCGTTACTGCGAGAACTTTGCTGAAACTGCAGAATACCTGCTTTGCGATTGCCAAGTGCTGTTTGGCAAAAGGTTTAAGTTCCTCGAAGGGGTTTAACTAATGCCCTCAGACATCAGGAACTTAGGTCCCAGGAATGTACTGAACTTCGCAAGGAGTCTCGGAATTCTGGGCTTCGAATAGATGAAGGGAATAATACAAAACCTATAACTTCAGATCGGAAAAGTTCATAAAAAATAGAAACGCTCTTTGGGTTTGTGAAAAATATGTCTCACAAAATGTTAATGAGTAAATTGTAAAATCTACCTTCCCGACTGGCCGCGCCATAGGGTATTTTAATTTTTATTGCATTCGAATGGAGGCTTGATTCCAAAAATATTCTTTGTCCAATCGGACCATAAGTGACTGAACTTTGTTACTGTATACAATTCCTAGATTATGCGCGAACATTTTAAATTTTCATTACAATCGGACAATCAACCAAAAATACTTGGATTTGCTTTCTTGAGTTGGAGGGATATAATGAATTTTATATCCTTCAACAAAAAATAAACAATTGGTGATATAATCCATATATAAAAAAACTCGTCTATCATTCCATATTTTCCATTGCAGGCGCCACATTGAATTCTCAACTTCTAGCACTCCATTTCTATAGAATAGAAGTATGATCATTTTCCACCCTTTTGAACAGATTTGGGCCAAATATCTCAAAGCTCGTCCACTATTTTGGATTTTTCACTCTATAAAACTGTCAAAATACATTGTCATGTGAACTATGTACACCTACTACATTTTTCGTCAATACATATGAGTAATCATAGCTACAAAAGTCATTATATATTAGTAACCATACATAAATAAAAACATGGGAAGTTGAATGAAATCGGGTAATGTGTGGTTGAACTCACAACCAAATCGTTCTCAATCAACAAAACAACATCTTCGCATGATATGGAAAAGCGAACTGTCGCAAATGGCCAAGAATACCATCACTCCCTTCGCAATTTCAAATAATGTGATCGACCTTGAATAATACGAACGGTCAAGAATAGAACTCCTGGAAGCATGCGTCGCGGCGTCGGACATTGGTTGATTAATAGCGACCTGTTTTAGGAGGAAGTTTTAATGGTTGACTTACAAGTCATTAAAACCAAATAGTATGCAAAACTAAGTATGAATATGCATTCCTTTGACTTGCCTTGACCGCGCGGTGACTAATCGCTGGCCTCGAAAATAATACAACTTATACAGAGGATTTCTTAAGTAGGTATATACATGGAGCAAAGTCAGGGTATGAGTGTCTATATTTAGGAAAATTACTGTTACGATATGTGTCTCAGATTGCTTTCATTATGAAATTGTTCTGTTTATATGCGAACGTTCAAACTAGCGCGCACTGGAGGTTTTGTTGCCGCGTAACCGCCGCGGTATTTTAATCGCTATGATAGAAAAATTATTCCAAATACAGGGTATATCTTCATGAGTTAACGCGATATATATATATATATATATATATATATATATATATATATATATATATATATATATATATATATATATATATAATTTTTTGAAGAAATAGCGGGTATTCAGTCTGGTCTTATATGAAGAAAAACTCTTCTTTACTTTTCCAAGCTTTCGACAATTTATTTTGTCTTTATCAAGGCTAAAAACAGAATGGTTGAAAAAATATCAAATATGAAAAATTGGTATGAACTTACATGTAAAATGAGTTAAATTAACGAATATAAATGTATAAAATATATCGACATTGTGACTTTAAAAAATTGTCACACTGACAGACAATTGCAATTTTGTGAGTAGTTGATGTTTCTGTGTTAGGATGTACAGGGGATTCTGTATGCATATTTATTAAAATAAAAGTTAATTTTGAAAGTAAATATGTGTAGATTTTGCTCAGTTGGTCGATGTCAGATCTCTTATTCATGTTATTTACGTCACCATTAATTGCCACCATTTCTAAAAAAAGTCTTTTTGTCAAGTTTTGTTCTTGATATATAATTTTTGTGTCATGATAATTCATTATGTGATCTTGGTTCACTACATGATCAGAGAGTGCACAAGAAAGTTTTTGGAGTCTACAGTCACTTTTATGACCAGTGATTCGTGATTTCAATGTTTGACTCGTTTGTCCAATGTAATTTTTATCACAAGTACTACAAGGTATACTATAAACTGAATTGTTTTTCATCGGTGCACATTCTCCGTCTTTTAATTTTGTATATATTGATCCAATACCATACATAAAAAATTTGTCTCCTAAAATTATTAATGTATTCAAAAGTGAATTCAATTAAAATATCACAGAAAAATATCCTTCCAATAAATAAAATATATACAAAATTAAAAGACGGAGAATGTGCACCGATGAAAAATAATTCAGTTTATAGTATACCTTGTAGTACTTGTGATAAAAATTACATTGGAAAAGAGAAAAAATAAATTCAATTAAAATATTGAACAAACGAGTCAAACATTGAAATCACGAATCACTGGTCAAAAAAGTGACTGTAGACTCCAAAAACTTTCTTGTGCACTCTCTGATCATGTAGTGAACCAAGATCACATAATGAATTATCATGACACAAAAATTATATATCAAGAACAAAACTTGACAAAAAGACTTTTTTTAGAAATGGTGGCAATTAATGGTGACGTAAATAACATGAATAAGAGATCTGACATCGACCAACTGAGCAAAATCTACTCATATTCACTTTCAAAATGAACTCTTATTTTAATAAATATGCATACAGAATCCCCTGTACATCCTAACACAGAAACATCAACTACTCACAAAATTGCAATTGTCTGTCAGTGTGACAATTTTTTAAAGTCATAATGTCGATATATTTTATACATTTATATTCGTTAATTTAACTCATTTTACATGTAAGTTCATACCAATTATTCATATTTGATATTTTTTCAACCATTCTTGTTTTTTAGCCTTGATAAAGACAAAATAAATTGTCGAAAGCTTGGAAAAGTAAAGAAGAGTTTTTCTTCATATAAGACCAGACTGAATACCCGCTATTTCTTCAAAATAATATAAGTACAGTCGATAAAATAATTCACTATATATATATATATATATATATATATATATATATTTCCTAATTTCTTGATGTTTATTTTATTTTTCTCGAAATGTGGCCCTTATTCCGCGAAAACAAAGATAATATATATCATTATGATATATAATATTATTATTATTGTTATTGCCCGCGTTGGCAACGATTAATATGATGATTATTATTGCTGGTATTCTGATTATTTTTAATTGTTATTATTTTTTTTTTCAATAACTAGTCATTATAATAAAATATTTGCCATTTGTTATGATGAGTTTGAATAATTGATTTATTTTTATTTGAAAATTTTGAGAAGAAATACCTGTCATAACAGTTATAAAATATCCGGTTATGTTGCTTACTCTTTTTTAAATACTCTTTTACCGGTATTATTTTACCTCATCCCAGCTCAGTCGGTACGCCTATGGAAACATACTCCCTCTCGAAGCAGGATCCAGTGGATCCATCTAGGTGTTTTGCTTGAAGTCAATATACTATTTTGTGGAAATATAGGTTGTAATATGATCAAAAGATAAATAACGAGTCCAGAAAATAGTCAAATGATCTTTCTTTTATTCAAAACGAAATCTTAAATATACCTAGCCTGCGAAATCTTAATTTAAATATTTTTATCAACCAGTGAAATAGAAATGTCAGAACCTTTGCTCATGCACAATAAAGTGTCTGGTAAAGATAAGTGCTTGTGAGTTATACTAAGTTTATGAACATGAATAAGAAAAAACGTTCAAATCAGTAAATAAAAGTCATCAAAAGTACCCGAAAGAAGTGTCTGACACGAATACGCTCACTTTGTTTAGTTTTATTTAAAAAAATACCTGTTATTCGTCTCTCTTGGGTATTCTCGTGAATCTTGGCGTATTCTGTGGCTATAGGAAATTGCAGTTTTACTGATTCAGGGCCCCTTGTAGTTACGGATAGGAATTTTGCTGTATTCTGAAGGTGAGTGGTTTTTCTTGGTCGTATTTACGCCTGTTGGTTTCTTGATTTGGGCATTGAGTGTCGAATAGCTGTAACACTTCTGTTGTTGGTGTATTCTTGTAGTTTTAAATGAGAAAAATTTGTTACGGCTTTCTTTCCAAAATTATTTTTTATTTTTTTAAACCCTCGTTATTTTTCTTCCTGGCAACCATCACTTTTTGTTTTTTTCTCACAAATTTTAGGTTTATACTCACTTTCTATGGCACTTTCGCCTATTCTAAACTATGCTATGGATTTTATATACAATTTATATTTCTATACCTTACATAATATATACAGAAATAGCTAAAATTCATATCAGATTATCAGATAATTTTCTGTACTCTAAATTTCATATTTTATCATTTTCCATCAACATGTTTTGACATGTCGCTGTCATGTTTCCTTCTGATTTGATTTTAGCATAAAGGATGTTCCAACTTGAATATTATTTTTGTCTACTTGAGATCTAAAGTTTATTCATGAATTTTAATTTCTATATTTTTTATAGGTTGTGCAAATTCAATGAATTGTTGGCAACATACTTATGACAATAGAAAAGCTCCACTGCTAAACGAAGTTTCAGGAAAGCAAAACGCAAAGAAAAATTGCAAAACAAATATATAGTATTTATGTGATATATAAGTATCATTATATCACTTTTTATTCTTTTTATATTGAACAAATATTTCTTAGCATAACAATATACACTGTGTCCGTAAAGTATGGAACAAATTCATTTTTAGCTAAACAGGTCATTTTAAGAAATAATCCTGAAACACGTCGATTTTTTATGTTAATTTACCGTATTTTGAAATAATAATCTAATATACAGGGTGAATTACGTTCGAGTAATGACGTCACCGTCATTTCTTTTAAATGGAACACCCCCATTTTGTCTCAATTTTCGGATTACTCTAGCTGAGCTGATTCCAAAAATGTATCACATGTTGATTCCAATTGGTACAGGGTGGACAAAAATACAATAGTTTTGTGTGTGCCCATAAAGTAACGCGTAACATTCTTTATTAGGTAAATTAACAATATTATCAAAAATACTTATTGTCTAGCGGACAGAATATGCAGAAATACATGACTTTATGAATGTTCGAACTGCAGCCCTTGCTGTATTTGACAGTAACCCAAACGGTGTACAAATTCTTGTTGAACCTTGTGTATGGTTTCTTGCGTAATATTGTTTATTTCTGTTCGAATTTTCTCTTGTACATCTGCAATATTTGCTGGTTTCGTTTTATTAATAACATTCTTCAGATGGCCCCACAGAAAATAATCCAAAGGATTTAAATCTGGTGACCTCGCTGGCCATTCAGTGGGTCCACGTCTACCAATCCACCTGTTCGGAAAAATTTCATCTAGGTACCTTCTAACATCTACAGCATAATGTGGAGGTGCACCATCCTGTTGAAACCATAAACTTTCATCAAAACCTCCAGGATTACGTCTGCTGGGAAACAAATTACGTAAAGTAGGTATGAGATACCCCCTTAAGAACTCAAGGTACGTTGCCCCGTTTAAATTACCTTCGAAAAAGTAGGGTCCGATGATTCGATTTCGTACAATTCCAGCCAATACATTTACCTTCTGAGGGTATTGTGTATGATGCTCACGCATCCAGTGGGGGTTTTCTTTTGCCCAGTATCTACAATTCTGACGGTTATCCTCACCATTTAACATGAAAGTGGACTCATCAGAAAAAATAATGTTTTGTATCAAGAAAGGGTCTCGGTGACATTTATCCATCATTTCTTCGCAAACTTGGAGTCTTCTATCGGGATCATCTTCGTTTAATTCTTGCACAAGTTTGATTTTATAAGGATGCCATTTTTCAAGCTTCAATAGTTTGTGTACCGTTGTTTTGCTAACACCGATATAGCGACTAACTTTACGAACAGAAGTGTGCGCATCTTCTTCAAAACTCAGTAAAACATCTAATGCTGTATCAGCATTTGCAGGGGGACGACCTGATTTGCGTACATTTTCAACATTACCAATTTCTCGAAATTTCGTTTCAATCTTACTGACTGTTGAACGCGTTATAGGTCTTTCTGGATATTTATCATTAAACAAATTGCACACTTCCATCTGAGTTCGCGATCTGTCTCCATACCCAATCATCATAAGTATTTCAATTCTTTGTTTTACACTTAACTCCATTTCTACTTCCAATTAAATCTAAGCAATCATTCGAATATTCACGAATACCAAAAATATTGTGGTACTGAACTGTCACTGAACATCAATAAATTACTAAACAAATAATGACATTTCCCAAAAAAGTAGACGACTATGTTTTTTATAAATAGATAAGAAATATTTTTTGTCATATTCTGTCTGCTAGACCACAAGTACCAAACATGTTTGGAAACAGCTCATTTTTATTACTCTTAACATGTAGCAAACTACGGGGTGTTACATTTAAGCCAATTGCCGCTAGACAATAAGTATTTTTGATAATATTGTTAATTTACCTAATAAAGAATGTTACGCGTTACTTTATGAGCACACACAAAACTATTGTATTTTTGTCCACCCTGTACCAATTGGAATCAACATGTGATACATTTTTGGAATCAGCTCAGCTAGAGTGATCCGAAAATTGAGACAAAATGGGGGTGTTCCATTTAAAAAAAATGACGGTGACGTCATTACTCGAACGTAATTCACCCTGTATATTAGATTATTATTTTTAAATACGGTAAATTAACATAAAAAATCGACGTGTTTCAGGATTATTTCTTAAAATGACCTGTTTAGCTAAAAATGAATTTGTTCCATACTTTACGGACACAGTATATATATATATATATATATATATATATATATTATCTACTTATTTATTTATTCATTTACTTTATGTATTATGTACATATATACAAAATATAATTCATATATAATAATGTAGTGGGTCCTCACAAAATAACTACATAGAACATTATATTTCATTCTGATTTGAAGTAACAAGCAGAGATATGGGTTAAATATGGTCTAGATCAATTGTGGTCAATGAGTAGAAAGCCTTTTGGAACAAAACCAATTAATTTTGAAGGAAAAGGGAACACAAAGTCTTCTCCACATGAAAATAGGGTAATCTATAATTTACCATAGATGTTAAATAAACATGTTTCGATCCACGCTTGGATCATCTTCAGTATAATACAAAAATTTCTGAATAGATTGAAAAAAACTTTCCAGCTCAGAGACTAATATTATGCCCATAAATGATCAAAATTTTCCTTTTGATTGCATAGGCTTTTTCAATTCCTTCAATTTTCCAAAAAATCCTTTCACCTTCCTCTTCCATATTCTGTTCTCACCAGCTCTATCTATACTTCGATGTTCAGAATCTCCGCCATTTTGGGTAGATCTATTGGACTTTCAGTTTGTGGATTGAAGTTTCCATTACCACCCTGTGCTCGATTTTTCACTATGATCCTGCAGAAGTCGCTATTGTACATCTTTTGTTCGACAAAATGACAGTGCCCATTTGCTGTGCTCTGTCATTCTGTTCTATTTTAAACCAATTATCGGATGGTTCACCGATTATCTTATATCGTTTGTTTTTTGAGGCATATCACCTAAATTTAAAACATGTTATCACACTTGATAAGTTGTTACCATGTTTAGTATATTTTAACCTTCTGCACCCGATGTTTATGTAAGTTTTTCCAATAATTGTTTTATCCTAACTTTGTTTACAATTAGTTTTTCCAATATTTTCAGGAATTTTTAAATTACACTGAAGAGGATCCAAGCTTGGATCGAAACATCTTTGTTTAACATCTATGGTAAATTATGGATTACACTATTTCCATGTGGAGAAGACTTTGTGTTTGTACCCTTTCCCTTCAACATTTCTTCTACTCCACTTCGAGCATGTACAACTTCCGTCGATTTTATTTTGAAAGTGTTTCTACTTTTTGTCACAGAGACACATCATTCTAATGGTATGTGATTTCTTTCGATGAACAGTCGCATTGACTATAAAAAAACGCTTATAACAAATGAGAAAGGTAGTTGGTTATTTTGTTCTGTTTCTAAAGTGGAATTCCTTATTGGTTCATCTGTACTCTGATTCTACATGCCAAAATATCAACATATATCCACCATACTTTGGGACCATAATTGTAAGTTTCAATGAAGGATTCTCCAGGACGTTCTATGAATATATTGCATAAAATGGCAGGATACAGGAGAACCAATAGCCAAACTAAATTCCTGTTGATAGAATTTTCAGAATAGAGTTTGAGGAGTTCTATGATAGTGTTGGCATACATTTCTGTTCTAGTGTTCAACGGTATGTCTCTTTCCAAAACATTCAGTTTTAACAATTCCTAGAGTTTTAGGGAGCGGTGAGAGTAAAATTTCAAGGTCGAATTTGAGGGTAACAGTTTCACGTAACGTTTCAAACGAAACGCTTCCGCACTGAACTGTTTCACAGAGAATAAAACGTATCGCAGGGAGACTGGCTTGGAAACCTCGATCATCAATTCTAGAACGTAGCTCATTAGCTCGCTAGACCATGGGAACTCGTAACAAATTTTAATCAATATTATTCATTGCGGATTTGTCCACTGATTCGGTTTACGGTATTTTTGATATTTGACGCAAAAAAATATGAAGTTATTTTGGGCATTTTTCGAATAGAGATATTAAATTGAGCTTAATAATGGTACTATTATTGATTGCTGGTTTTTAATACTAATTGATATTTGACATCTCAAAAATATAAAGTTGATTGGGACATTCTCTAGTGATTGGAGGGATTTGTTGTATTTCGGTTGAAAATAAAATGCTGAATAAATGCAATTACACGCTCGCAGAGGAGAAAAATATGCCAGTCTTCAATACTTGATTGATAGTATACAATCAATACTTGATTCATCTTTATTTGTTTTTTATCTTTCTAATACGAAGGCAAAATGAACGAAACCAAAAAAAACCTTGCCATGCTATCTCAAATTGCATGAACGATTTTGCAGAGTAACGTTAAGGAATACTCTGAAAGTGGTTGGGGATAAAATACGTCGAAGTTGATTTGCGTTTTGAAAAGTGTATAAACTGTACATTGTTCTTGTTTTCTCTGTATTCTCCGTTTATATGGGTCTTTCTACAATTGAATAGTATAAAACAGCTTATCTGTTTATCGATATTTCGAAAGCGGTAACATATAGAGAAAAACTTTCAGTTACTAAAGTTGCCACTTTCAAAAATATTCTCAAACACCAAATTTTAACTTTTTTAAAATTTTAGATATATTTTCTGCAGAGAATAGTATCAAGTATCCAAGCTCATATTTCCAGAATTTTGACGATGTTTATTTACAGGGGTATTTCAAATTTTGTCAAATTCGCATGATATTTAGTGGTTTTTAAAAATTACTCTGTATTGTATACCTGGAACCGATTCCATCGACGCGAAAAAAAAACTGCTACGGGGTTGCCCAGTTATGAGTTACTTTCCGATTTTTACCACTATTGCAGTGTCGTTATGTATAAAGCATAGTTTATCCATTCATTTCGATTATTAATGTTACCAGAAACCTCTGTATGAAGGCGTAGAAGTGCCACACATTTTTTTATTTTCAGATTCTGACTTGTAAGTCAAAATTCCGAATTGTAACTCGGAATTCCGAATGGTGACTCGGAATTCCAACTTGTAACTCGGAATTTCTATTTGTAACTCGGAATTATGACTTCTTACTCGGAATTCCGTCTTGTTACACGGAATTCCGACATAGAGGTCAGAACAGTGAAAAAGAATTATTATAACCGCACTATTGAATATAAACTGTGAATGATATCATTCGGTTCGGCATTTCTAAGGAATTAAGGTACATGTATGAGGATACGGGCTCCTTGAAGTCCAACCTCTCCTTCACGTGGTTTGGGGTCGACGGGCTGCGACCGCGCGACGAGTGAAATAGTGTGTAGACATTCGTGGACGACCGCGACTGGACCAACGAGGCAAACCAAATCCAAGCTGTGAGCGCCGCAGCGGGGGATGAATGACACTGGGGTCGCTCAGTCTTTTTCTGGTGACGGGTGTCTACGCCTGGTTTGTGTCCTGGATCGGTGGTGGTGATAGTGCGTCTTGTCGTGGTGCATGGGCGAACAATGCTCCTTTTTGCTTGGGCACTGGGGTGGAACGCGTTGTCGGTGACCGCTGCTGATTTGTAGGTGGATTGGATAAGGATCTTTGCCGCTCGGAGCCAGGTGAGCTCAACAGTGTCACTAACGAGGCCTCCGAGCAACAGGGCTAACTCTCGGAGTAACCAGCTTCAGCTCTGTGCAGAAAGCACCGCAGGGTTGGACCAATTCCTTTTCCCTCAATCGTGGAAATAAATAGGACCATCAAGAACAAACACCGAGAAGAAAGGAGAACAACTCCTAGCCCTCTGGCTGTTCCTTCTTCAGAGCACTGGAGAAGTTGCAATTCCGTGTATAGAGGATCGGAAAAGAAGTCTACAGGGCACTCAACAAACAAAAACAAACATGGGGAGATAAGGGTCATTCATATTAACCTCCAGCACTGCAGGGTGGCCATAGCAGTACTTGCAGAGGGCTATGAGAAACATCGAAGTGGCTCTCATTCAGGAACCATGATTCCGATATGGAGAAAAAAGAGGTCTGGGAGGGACAAGTGGAGATCTATTCTATAGCAGATCAACTGAGTGTCCCTGAACCTGTATAGTTATTGAATGAAATATCAAATCACTGCCGTTAACAAACTTGTGTTCACAAGATCTGACAGCAGTGAAGATAATGATCAGGGAAGATATTGGGTCGAGGGAAGGAATTCTCGCTCCGGTCAGTTTTCCTTCAGGTGATCCTGAACTACCACCCATAAAGGCTGTGGGGGAGCTGATGAGACACTGTACGCCGAAAGGTTTGCAGGTGGTAATCGGCTGCGATGCCAATTTGCGCCACACCGTCTGAGGCAGTAGCGATCCCAACGGAAGGGGAGAGTCGCTACTGCAATTCGTGATAGCAAACGAACTCGACATACTCAATGTTGGCAAAAAACCAACCTGCATCACAAAAAAACAGAGAGGTGATAATAGCCTCCACCTATGTGAGTAATTTTGTTACAGAATGGAATGTGTCTGAAGAGGAGAGTTGCTCGGACCACAGACATGTAAACTTCTGAATAAAGAGCAACACCACCACATAAACCTATCGGAATCCAAGGAAAACATAATGAGAAGCATACAAGGCAGACCAAGCAAAGACCGAAGAACAAACAGGGACCCAGAAACGGCAGTGGAGCAACCCAATGACACAATCACCTCTGCTTCCAACAACAATTGTCACCTCATCACAGGAGCGTGCCCTGGTGGAATGCAGAACTTGCAAGATTAAGGAGACAAACGAAAAAAATAACAGTGTCAAGAAAACAACTGAAAAGTGGGATGACTATACGAACGCTTTGACTAGCTCTTCAGGGTTCACTTTCCTGGGGCTCAACTAGTACATATACCTGCTGATGAGAATGGACTGGAGGCTTTGAAAAGGGGGTCCAGGGCAAGTTGGACATTAGCAAAAAAGGTGGTAACCTATGACAAAATACAAAGAGCTTTAAGCTCATTCAAACCCTTCGAATCACCGGGACCGGAAGGGATTTACCCAGTACTATTGCAGAAGGAAACGGAACTACTGCATAGTAGACTATGTGAAATACCTAGAGGTGCAACACCCCTTACTTCTGAACCCCAGATTTTAAATTATATGATTCAAATTTAAGAAGGTGAAATCACTTTGCCGATAGGCTGCTCAGATGGATACGGTTAGGCCGTGAGTAAGGTTCAATTAATGACTTTTCCTAGTTGATCAAATTTGTCCACTGAAAAAATTATACATTAATTAACTTGACTAGTTCAAGAGTTGGGCGCCAGACTTGCTAAAGACAAAAGTCAAAGATAAATAACATTAAATAAATGTTACCTAGCTTGTATGGGAGGGCAAATAAATATGCAATAAATCAACTTAACAAATTTATTCCAGATGGAATTAAAATGATTGGACAATAAAAAAACAGGTTGACAATTATACTATAAGAGTATTGATTTCTGTGAACAAAAATTGAGAAATTACATAAAAAACCAGTATTCTCGACTCTGATCAAAACCCGAACATTTACAACTATGATTCCTCCAGTTGTTGGTGCCACGGATATACCTTCGGAGTTCTTGAGTGAGAGAGATGAAGGCTAGTTTCTTGAAGCTGGTTTTAGCAGTTCTAGGAGGAACTTGGTTTCAGTGGTTACGATGAAGATGGTCGTGGGTGGTTCTATAGTCGGTTTTAGACCCCCTTATCGGCGTGAATTTAGTTGATCTTCACGGACCAGTGCTGATATGGATGTGCTGTAAGACCTCCCAGGTTACTAGTCCTCCTGTCTCCGTAGATGGGTTCCCTCCGTGGTATATATCATGCGAAGAAGATGATAGGAATCAAAATATGTACAAAAAGGGGAGAACGAAGGATATCCTTTGAACCTCAAGTTTTATGTTTCAAATTTTAATCGAGAGTCAAAAGATAGATGCGAATGATAGCATTCAATGAAAATCTCAGTCTATACAAAAGACTGGAAAGTTACAGTGAAAGAACAAAGATAATAAATAGCAATCCAATCTGCTATTCTGGAGTTAAATTTACAAGTTAATTTTAATAATTAAAAAAAAATAAAAAATGAACAAAATTTAAAACCAAACAAAACAAACACCCAAAACGTCATGTTCAAATTCAGTTA